>JADBJO010028274.1:0-20328 GCA_016801955.1 Conus betulinus
GATTTAAAAGACAGTGACTTTTTAATACTGTACACCCTGCCAGCAAGAGCAATCAAAGTAAAAAAACTAACTTTCCCAAGAAAGTCTTCTGGTAAAAAGGAAATAAGATTTTAGATACTGACCAAATGCGGACTGGGAAGCCTGAGGCAGCTTCGTCATCATGAAATCTCGCAACTTTTGGAACTGCTTGAAAGGGCGACCACTTCCAGAACGTCCAATAACCTGTAATGGAACCCCAGTGCTACATTGGGCATGAGGAAGCAAGATTACAGTTCCTTAATTGGACAGGACCAAGAGAGAAAAAAAAAAGAAAAAAGAAACAAGAACAGGCATGCATTTACAAAGACAAGGAGATACAGGGTCTTCAAACTGCTGATGATTCAACAAAATTTTGCAACACTATACATTAAAAAAAACAAACACAAACAACAACTCCTGTTCTTTAAAAAAAATCATCTGTGGGAAGATTACGATCTGTTCATTCTTGTGATTTTTTATAGGCACAGTGATTACAAAAATGATTCATGTAGTAGGCCGACTACACAAATACTGTAACTGCCTTTATGTGTTGCAAAAACCGGCTTTCATGAAGGGTAAATTAATTGACAATAGCTTGAAGCCACCTAGGCCTTTCAGTCAGCTAAAAATATTTTTTGAGCATAAAGAGCTGTGTTAAAGAATTTTACAACTAAAAGTAGTTTAAATGATATGACCTACATGTAAAAAAAACAGTACCTCATACTCTCTTCTGGCATAGTATATCATCATATTATAAGGATCCTCAAAATTCAATTTGGAAAGCCAGGGAACTAACCATGCCTCCTATTCAGACAGGATTACCAAGTGAGTTCGGTCTGCCCGTGATGAATCAACACCATATCCAAGAGTTGAGGATTTCATCTCCCTTTTCCGCACTTTTTCCAGCTTGTGAGGTGTGTGGTGGGAGGAGGATGTCTTAGTGTTTGGGACAGATAAGTATACTGTAAAAACTTTTTAGAACTCTTGAAATTCCTTTTTCTCATACTTAGCCATCCAAACAAGTGCCAAAATATGTCAAATGATGGGGGGAAAACATCTCATCTGATGAGTGGGCGGGGAGGGGCAATGACCCCACACGTGACACAAAGACACACCAAGCCCAAGTAACCCATCTTAGACCCAAAAACAAGGCTTGTCTCCCCTATCAAAAACCAGAAGGTAAATGGATTTGGCCCAACTCTCCCCTTACAAAGCGCAGTTATAAAGTATAATGTAACAACATTGCCAGCTAGTATAAACACTTCAAACAACATTAAAGAATACACATATGCAGAAAAATCAGAAAAAGGAGGAGACTCCCCTCCCATTCCCCCCCCCCCCCCCCCCTACCCAATGACAATATTGCAGGGGAAATGTTGCTCAAGTCATCAATACCCTCTCCCTCTCTCACAAATCAACAATCTGAGAGGGGCGAGATATCAAGATCACCCCAAACAGGGCAAAAAAAAAAATCAGCTATGAAAACACCCGTGGTCAGTAAAGTGAAAAAGGCAATCATCATCTCGCTGACCATAGGCATTCGGCAAAAGAAAAACCTTGTAGCAAGAGGAGCTGTGCTGTTGATAAAGCACCACAATGCCCAACGAGAATGGAGATAAGAAGAAGAAAACAAAAGGCTGAAAACTTCATTCCACAAATAAGTGTGAAATGAGTCATAATGCCAAAGAATGCGTCAAAAGCTGAAAGGTGGGGAGGCATCGCTGACGAAGCAACCATTGGCCTCAAGTGAAACCCAAATACACTAAAACAGAGCATGTGTTGCTAACAAAGCAACCACAGCACCAAAAAATCATGACAAAATGGTACGACCAAAAGGAAGCAAGACAAGAGTAGTAGCTGCAAAGTGAGACGACTGCAGGCCGGGTGGGGCAATCTAAACAAATCTTAAATAAATGTTAGCGAACCGCCAAGAGAAACGGGGACAAACGAGTCACAAGACAAAACACCAGCGATGCGTTTTGACTGTCTGGTGACTCGTTTGTCCAAGTTATATTGGCAGTTTGCTTAACATTTAAAAAAAAAGATGTGTGGTGTGACCAAGTGGACCACATCCCCCAAACACGCACAAATGAAAAAGGGGGAGCCAATGCCAACCAAAAAAACTTGCAAAAAGAGTGTCAGAGGGCCTGGTTAAAGAGGGGATATGATGCCAACCCAAGCAGCACAGAGCCTTAAATGCATGTAAAATCACAAGGAGGTGAACATAAAGGCAATCACTGGAGGCGCGTGTTCAGTCTCTCAGAAACATGACATTTTCTCGAGGCAATTCAAGAGCTGACATATCCTCAATCAGATCACTGAAGTAAAAACCTCTGTGAAGGCAATAATAAATATGTGACCAAGCAAACAACAACCTCAAGAGCATGGGGGCATGACATGGTTGGCATTTGCAAGCAGAAGGAGAATGTCTTGCTGACTGGGTAACCATAACATCCTTAAAGTCGTCAGAGGGCTATCAGATAGGGAGTGTCACTGATCAGGCAACCACACTGCCACCATTAATTATGGTCAAATGCCAACTGAAGGGGAAGGTTCTACTGCATCTGAGCATCCATAGAGTCCCCAACAAATTGTCCAAAGACAATCACTGGGAGATGTGAATGCAGACCAAGCACACACACTACCCCAACAGGCATGCTATAATGCTGATGCTAAGAGATGCTTTCGATTCTAAGCAACACACCACATCTCCAAGTGATCAAGAACTTTGAGATTTTCAGTCAAGTGTCTTAGATCAAATCTAAAACAGTGACTCTAGCAGACTGGATAACAATGTCAGCTACCTCGAAGCTCTGTCAGAGGTGCAACTGGCAGAGAGAGAGAGCGTGGATATAATGCGTTCCAATCCATTGGAAAGGGAAGGTGGGTTTCTGGGGCTAATATCAGCATTCTCAGACTTCCCCACAGCAGGCAGAGCATCAAGCTGCTCTGAGAGGAGAGGTTACCTGCTTCACGTTTGATTGCCTGGGTGTTGGGATTGGACAACAAGGCGCCAGCAGAGGCAAGGTCATTTGTCAAGGACCGTTCCGCACTTTGGATTTATAGTTTAGGGCTAGGAAAAAGGGACACCTGGGAGGGGTGACTGAACCATCATTGTGCCACGTCAAAGGCCATATGTGCCTAGAGATGACTTGAACCCTACTTATCATACAGGCCCAGTCAAAGAAGGCAAAAAAGCTGTGTCATGGTTTTTTTAAAAAAAAATGTTCAGAAGCTCCAGTCCTCAGAGGTCAGATACTCCAGAATCAATGGTAGGCTCCACTCAGGCTCCAACAGGATCAAAACTGTCCCAATGAGCATTAAGCTACAAGCTTTGTTAGGAAAGGACCATGGCTGACGTCAATGTCCCTCTCATGAGACTGGAGGTCTAAGCAACAGCTGACCTGAACTCTTTCAGAAAGAGTGCTGGGTATCCAACCCTTCTCGGGGAATCCTTCAGGAAATGCGCCACATCCTCACTCCCAGCAGCAATAAAACAGGAAGCCCCTGCCTGTTGAACAGTTTGGAGAGGGGGGGGAAAAAAACTATCATCCCGGACCATACCCAAGGAATCCTACCTGTGTTGAACGGTTGGAGAAAACTAGCTCCCAGACAATTTACCAAAGGAAATCCCCTACTGTTGTGGTTGAACAGTTTGGAGAAAAACTATCTCCTAGACCATACCAAAGGAATCCTACGGTGTTTGAACGGTTTGGAGGAAAACTATCTCCCAGACCATACCAAAGGAATCCCGGCCCTGAAACGGTTGCAGAACAAAACGGTTTCCCAGACATACAAAGGAATCCAGCCTCAGGATCTCCCAGAAACCTATCTCATAGACCATACCAAAGGAATCCCTGCCTGTTTGAACGGTTTACCAGCACCTACCAAAGAAAAACGGTTTTTGCCAGAGGGAATCTCCCATCATACCAAAAGGAATCCCTGCCTGTTCCCAGAACGGTTTGGGAAACTATATCCCAGACCATACAAAGGAAACCCTGCCTGTTGAACGGTTTTGTGCATGGAAAACTATCTCCCAGACCATACCAAAGGAATCCCTGCCTGTTTGAACGGTTTGGAGGAAAAACTATCTCCCCCAGGACCATACCAAAGGAATCCCTGCCTGTTGAACGGTTTTGGAGAGAAAACTATGCTTCCAGACCATACCAAAGGAATCCCTGCCTGTTTGAACGATTTGGAGGAAAATTTAGACCATACCTATTGTCACACACTTCAGTGTTCATTGCCTCAGTGACCAGCCATGATATTTTTCTTTCTTTTAAAATCCATAAAAGGCAGAAATGTCTCTGTAGACAGGGTATTGCCTATATATATAGCTGGTCTGCAGAGAGAGAGATCAGACTGATGCCATCTGCTCAAGAGCTGAGGGGGACAGCCAAATCCAGTCTCACAGGGAGGGGAATGGAATGTTCACCAGAGAACTGACATGGTGCTCGATTCAACTCTGGACTATGGAAAAAATAAGGAAAACCTGATACATCTCCCCCTGAAACCTTACTCGGAACCACTGATCTCTAGAAATAGCGGGAAAGCAGGAGACTGTCCATTGACATCGACACAGACAGTGTGCAATGACTGAAAGAAGAAAAGAGGAAACTCCGGCCTTAATCACTCCTGATCCAGCCAAGGCCAGACAGCAGACAGAAAACTCCTCACACACGGAAGTAGAACTGGGGGGCTGGAATAGCTCAGCTGGTAGAGTGCCGGACTCGTAATCCAAGGGTTGCGGGGGTTCGAATCTCTGCCGGGCTGTTTGGTACAGGGGGATTTTCTTCGGAGTTAACATTGGTTCTGACTCTATTTCCCATTAAGTCCTTTGAATAAAAGTACCAAACCGAGGTTCCATATGTGAAACACACGCATAACATCTTTCACACATGTAAATCCTCTCACCAAACTTTCGGGAAGAGAAGGCCAGTTTGACAGTTGGTATGGATGACATGTTACACATAGCATGCACCTTTCCCAAAGATGGAGTATGGATGCATTAATGGCGGGATAAAAAAAAGTCGTAACTCACAAAACCTCCACTCCCTTTGTTGAGCAGATGGGATCAATACCTGCCTGTCTATACAGGGAGTGTCCCAGGAGCATCAGCCTGCGTATGCAGAAGAAGGAAGTAGACCCCCTAAGCTAGTTGGAGACTAGTCCAAGGCTTTGCTTGAAGCCACTGGAGACAGTGAAGAAAGAAAATGTCACAGACAGAACACTGAGCGATACTGAGGGACCAACCAGAAAACCACGGAAGAGAGAGTCTGTTTAAGGACATACATGTCTGTGGCAAGACTCTATGGATCCAACTTCTTCCAAGGGAGACTGTGGAAATAATTTCCACACCACTTTTCCGAAGAAGGCCACCATGTGCTGGTACAATAGGTGACAAGGAAAATAAAAACACATGCCCATTGGTGTCATATTTAGACATCAAACCCAAAGATGGAATGTGGCTATCTTAAGGATTGGATTAAAAATGATGGCATACACAAAAATCTCGCCATTGGTCAACATCAGAGTTCTAAGTATGGAAAAAAAGAGAAAGAAAAATACTCTGTGAACGAAGTAAGTACACCTGACACGACACACACACACACGTACATATATACACAAACACACACACATAGATAGACATATGACTGGTAGATTATGATCTGTACTTACACTTCAACGCTCATTGGAAATTCATCACTCTGAAAACATGCAAAAACAACAGTAAAATAAGCTTTGAAGAATATGCTCTTAAAGAAATAAAAATCGTATAGTTTAGCTGTATTAAACAGATGTGCAAATACACCGAATAATCGGGTATACATCGGCAGGAACTGTCCAAACAAAAATCACAACACACATTCCCCTTCTCTTTTTTCTCTATCTCACACAACACACACACACACACACACACACACACAACACATACACACACACACACATATCACTCACTCACTCACAAACCACTAATGCATGCCCATCCCTCTTTAAAAAAACAACACAAACAAAAAACAAAAAACCACCACCAAGGAATACAACGTAAATAACTGCATCTGCAGATATATCAGACCTAGCTCCTCTGTGTGTGTGTGTGTGTGGGTGGTGTGTGTGTGTGTGGTGTGTGTGTGTGTGTGTGTGTGTGTGTGTGTGTGTGTGTGGGTGTGTGCTTGCATGCATGCGTGCATGCAGGTGTGTGTTGGCAGGAATTTTCCAACTAACCATAGTTTTCCGATATACTTACTACTCTCTACAAATGCCTTATTCTCCTTGGCATGAAAACACATCCAGACAAATCTGGAACCAAATTTTTTTTATGGGAATAACGTAAGTACCTGACAGGTAAGTATCAGGAAAGATGAATGTTTATTCTCAAAGCAAAAATTATAAAAAGCTTTCCTAGACAGTCAAACATGAATAATCATAATTGACTTGAACTTGGTCATAGTAAAAAGATTCTTTGACCTGCAAGAAAACAATCATGCAAATGACAGAGATGTTGCCCTTCGATTTTATGAGCCTGTCACACCACCATAGTTGTTAACAATGCACCTCACAAGCTCTTTCATGTCTCTGACGGAATGGCAAAGATGAAATGAAAAAAAAAGGGCTGAATCGCACCATGGCAACAGTTTGCCTTGAAGGCTTTCGAGTTCTCCTTGGCCATAAGCTGCCGTCCTAAACATGGGGGTCGTCCAGCTTGTGCCTGTATATACTCCTCCATGTCACAGAAGGTCGCTCAGGGCAGGTCAGTGACTGCCGCCTTTCCACCTGCTGGAAGAAAAAAGACATGATTCAGAAAAGCGCTGGTGGGGGTACGATGGATGAAAGGATGGGAAGGGTAGAATTGATGAGGATGTTATGGATGAAAATAGGTAAAGAAATATGTTGAAAAGCTACTAAATACATATATTATTTCTCATAAGCATCAAACAAGTTACTTTGAAGGAATCGCAGCTTAGGAATAGGTAAAACCACATGCCTGTCATATCTGGTAGTACAAGACATAACATCACATGATGATATATGGCAACGCATGCAGCTGAAGTCCTACTGGTGAACTTGAGCTCAGAAGAAAATGAAAAACAAAAGCAAAGATTTTGGAAGAAAATGATTTAATGAGAAAGTAAATCAGAAAACCTGGACATAGTTTTCGTTTACTACTGGCGGATAATCGGGTCTGTTAGCAGTACTGAATAGATTTATGTAACTTTCACACATTGCACATGCACGCATGCACACACACACACACACACACACACATCCACAACACACACACACCACACACACGACCCACCCGAACAGTTGCAGACAATGGGTGCCACATTATGCTACTTCTATCAAAGGGCTGTAGCGTGTTCCTTTTTCTAGAAATCATTCTTCAAACATTTATGATCAACTTAATACATCGGTATCTGGAATATCCACAGAACAGTCAATGGGTAATATCAACTATTAGCACTCACAGTAAATGCAAACTGAAAAACTCAATGGGAAAATGCTTAATTGAAAACAGTCAAACGGGCAATCATAGTTGTAAGTCAATCAAGGCAATCCTGATTAATCAGTCAATAAGCAATGATCACTTGGAACAGTCAAGAGTAATGCTAACTCATTAGGCAAACCTTAATCAAACAGCCAGTGGGCAGTGCTACTGAAAAGTCAATGTGCAATTCAAACTGAAAACAGTTGATGGGCGATGCTTACTAGTACCATTCAATGGGCCAATATTTATTTAAAACAGTCAATGGCATTGCTAACTGCAAAACATTCTACAGGCAATGCTAACTGAAAACAACCTTCTGAAACCATCAATGGGTAACTGAAAACATTCATGCCATGGGACTGAAAAACAATTCTAACATAAAAATGCTAACTGAAAACATTCAGGGGCAATGGTAACTAAAAACATTCTACAGGAAATGCTAACTGAAAAACATTCAGGGGCAATGGTAACTAAAAACATTCTACAGGAAATGCTACTGAAAACAGTCAAGGGGCATGTTAACTAAAACGTTCTCACGGGCAATGGGTACTGCAATGGTAACTAAAAACATTCTACGGAATGCTAACTGAAAACATTACAGGGCCATGCTTACTGAAAACGGTCACTGAGCAGTCATAAACATGTTAACTGAAATGTTCATCACACTACCACAGAAAACAGTCATAGCCGTGCTCACTGAAAACCATAAATAAGCAATATTAATAAAAACAACATGAAACTCAGAGGAAAAGTCAATGTTAACCAAGAGCCAGTTTGAATGGGCCTTGCTGCGAGTAAAAAGGCACTAGTCACTTTTCCATGTAAAACAGTACGGTCATTATGAATTAAAGCTGATGTGTGATTCAATGTGTTAATGGGAAGACAGCAACGTAAACCGCAACATCCCCTCCAAGCAGTGTTATGCACAAAAGCCACCATCTGAACGCATAAACAAAAAAAAAGAGCCAATATGTGTGTAAAACAAAATTACCAATTGGTATGTAATCAACTGAAGGAGAAGCCATCATCATGCTACATTTCACAATTTGAGTCAACTTGTCAATATTCTTTAAGGTACAAACGATACGACTGGGCCAACATTCAAAGAAGACGAACAATGGACTGGCATGTAACAGAAGTTACAGGAACGAACACTTACTGATGCTGCGGGTTCCCCCTGATTTCTGTTCCCAGGATCCTCTGCAATGTTTTCCATCAGGCTTTATTCTTTTGAACATCTTCATGAGACAAGTCTTCTCAGTCTGCACAACAAAGAGTAGTGTTGAAGACCGACAGGTCTGCATTATTGATGGATTCAAATGGAACCATTTATGGTGGCTGATTAACAAAAGCAATGACATACAATCCGCTTTCATTTAGCTGAAAACACCATTCTGGTTTCTGGGTTTCAATGAATCACACAAGTATCAGGGACGTCACGCTTTTTATATCTTTCACACGCAACTATCCGTAACTTAGGTTGTCCATACACTTTCATCACATTCCAGATCAAGGGAAAGAACTTGACTATGACAGAATGAAATATCGGATTAGCTCTAGCTAAAACCAGCCAATTTGTTGAAACCTAGCTTCTATTGATCGCAATACTGTGTGGGACATGTGTGCTGACGAAGAAATAAATGGACGTAGAGAAAGAAACGACCTTACCCCAAAGACCCTGGCTGAGGAACCCACAGATGCAGAGAATCTGTCGGTAGAGAGAACTGAGTAATACTGGCATATTAGACTGCAGGTGAACGAGAATGTAATGCAAGTTCTCAGTAATGTAAATTTTCAAATGGCAGAAGGAGGGGATAGATGAGATGTGTGTAGGGTGTTTGTTGTGTGGTTATCTGGTGTGTGTTGTATCGTAGTGCAAGATAATTTTGTTGTGTACTGTTGTATAATGTGAATGTTTTGGAGTTTGTGTGTTTAGAGTGTAGACGTGGTGTTATGAGCTCACAGACGCAGTTTTGCAATGGTACTAATACACATGCCTCGCCGGTGTGTACAGGCTGTTTGTGTATCTGGCAAAGCAGCATAAGGTGAGCAATCAACAAGTCACAGAAACCAACTAACCACATGTAGGGGTCTACTTAACGAATTGTATGGCTATGGTGCGGTAGACAAGATACAGGTTTGCATTCTCGGTTCGGGGAAGTATGGGGCATGGATGTAATGGGTGAAGACTAACAAGTAATAAGTCGGCGGCAGCATACTACAAGTAATCGAGGGTGGGGTGCGTGAGAGGACTTTGATAATTCTATTGCTGGTGTGTAGAGATCGTGTAACAACAGTGGCAATAAAAAAATGATGTCGTGGCGTTTGAGGATGCATTCGTCCATCAGAACAGATCTAAAAAGACTTTGTGACGAAAGCACTTAGGTTTTCAATTGGATGTTTAAGCAGCATACAGTCCTGGGGGTCTGCTCAACACACAGATAAACAGTTTCCAGGCTCGACCAGCAAAAGGAAGAAAGCACTCAATCCCTGGTGAGAGGAATTGGAAATTAAGGCATCGAATGCACGAGGGGATGAGATGAAAAAAACAGAGATAAGGCATAAAAGGTCAAGGAGATCAGTAAGGGACAAAAACAAAACAAAAAAAAGAAGTAAACATTCAACCAATCATGATTACTTCAAAAATACATATGCCCAACCTGGTAAAATAATTGTGCGGGTGGTCCAGTGATCTGAACCGAATTTACGGATGAACGCGGTAAGAATGCAAGGGATCTACCTTTTTCGAAGTTTCACAGAAGATCAGAAGTAGGGAACGGAATAGGAGATCGTGCGTTATGAATTCTCGCAAACCAATCAATCCGGGCAAAAAAGATAGAAATACAGCTTGATAACCAGCATTGTAATTAATCGGGCTCTCCTAGAGGTTGTGAAACTCAGCCTCTAAAAACATCTACAAGAAACTTTGCATAGTCTAACAACACTATAGAGTGGTTGGTGTGTTTTTTTATTTGGAAGCAGAATCCACATGTGCATTTATATTCATCCATGACGGCATTGCCCACATATGCACCACTATTATGAACGGATCAAGTGCGCTGGCACTATACGTCAAAAGGAGCGAGTTTGATTGAGTAGTCTGTTGAAGCGGCACGGTGGGTGGGCGCCTGGGGGTTCAAATCACGTGGAATATAAAAAACGTGTATATATGATCAAGATAAAGCCGAAAGGAGATCTACGTTGTTCAGCTGAAAGGACAAATAAAACTTAAATAAGAGTCACACTAGTTATGTACATGATTAATATATAATAGTAATACGAGGAGCATTCACAGAAAACGGCGTACAAATGTTGGACCCCCGGACGGTGCCAGCGAAGTGACGCGGTTTGACAAGAAAAACAGGCGTACAGTGGAATACACGCGGTTAGTTTCCCAACATTCACACGGGGAATCCGCAATATCTAAACTTGCAGGGGGTTATAGAAGACAATCTCTACACGCTGTTACCATCGGTAGAAGTGGGTGTGGCTGATCACAGCATGCTAAGCGAAACATTACTCCTACCCTTATGGGCCTACGCTACTTTAGAAAAGAAAACAGTGGGAAAGGTGGATCCCCAGCTACGACTTGAATAGCGTGCAAACTGTGCAGGGCGCTGCCCGGGCTATAACAGACACACGTATGGTAAAGTGCGGACAGCGCAGAAAAAAAAGGGGCCGGTACAGGCAACGCGCCCACACACACCATCGCTCTACTCGCAGACACATTGCACCGCCATCCCCCAACACACCAGGCACCATGCAACCCACATACACCCACCATCCCGCATGCTAACTCCCCAAGGACCCCCCCCAAGAACCCACAAAAAACCCAGAGGGAGCACCCCACCCAGGGCAGTGCATAAAAAAACCTACTAATAGACAACATTCGAACCTGGCTCACTTCCTATCATTCGCAGTCTTTTACTCCCCCCCCTCTCCCTTGCCCAGCCCGCCAACACCCTCTCTCTCCCTCCTCTATCTCCCTCCAAATATTGCTGTCCTCGATTAGATCCCCTATCCTTTGCTTTCATCCTTGATTTTCAAGACACCTCTTCACACCATCAAAGCAGTCAAACATACCTACCCAGAATGATTTGTTTAACACACACACACCTGACTGGAACCAATTTATTGTCATATTAACTCAAAGTATAACTGACATTTACGAAAACGCACACCACACACACGTACTGCACATGCTCACACGCAGGCATGCACGCACACAAACGCACCACGAACTCACACACATACATACACAACGCACTCACATACACTTATTTAAATCCTACAGTACGCTTTATACACAGACAAATCACATTATCCAAATGTCAAAATCTTTAAACCCGAGATACAAAGACCGCGACATTTTTCTTAGAGAACACAAAAGGTAGAATATGACGGAAGCCCCCATGAAGCCAAGGCCAGCGCATGCTTTCTTTTAACCGGTCTTGTCCGCCCTGAACACCAGGCCACTTTGTGCTCGAGAGGAAATGTTGGATAATTCTTGATGGAACGATATTTACACCTCAGGCGGTAAATATCACTGGGCTCCAAGAATATTCCAGACTTCATGCCGCCGCACAGGTCAAGGATCACTATCCTGCGCAACAGCCCGATATGGACCTATAGGCAATTGTAGCCAACCTCAAGCTTAACAGAGGAGAAGAGCTCTCTAACGCGTAGTTAACCACAGTAAGGAATTACTGTACCGTAAAATAAACGCACAACTGCAAAAAAAGTGAAGCACAGGTATGCAGCTAAGAAACATGGAGATATCCCCGAAAGAGACTGCGATAAATAACATAAAAATGCAATTGCAAGAAGGTGAAATAGTACGACGGGACCAACCTAGTCACATAATCAAGGACACGAAATCTGAACACAACACATACTGAGATGATGCGAAGACGTATGTCCGGATAGAAGCCGATACACAACACCCAATACCAGAACATAATAACTACAGCAGACAAAAGCTAAAACCGAAGGGTGCGTCGCACGCATGAGGGGAACAGGACAAAGACCCACAACATACCACCCGAACCGCCACACACCACAACACATACACCATACGTTGTAATAGCAAAGGAGTCACCGCAGGGGGCCAACATTTGGTGTTGTTATAAGGTGGTGGAGGTACACGGGGTATAGCATGAGTAGAATGGGGCTGGAGTGAAAACATCAGGGTCATGGGGTTGCGTGTGTTCTGTAAAGTGTCACGGGTTGGGCTTGTAAAAACCAAAAAATATCAGATCGCAAGACGGCTCGAATACGCTGTGACGACAGCAAACTCGCATGACCCCTACTAGTGACCGTTGGTTGGGTGCAGTTCACCCTCACGTAAACAAAAAAGAAGGGGGCGGTGCAAAATCCGCTATTTGTGTGTGTCGACCACGTTACTGAGAAAGGGGAGATCCATGTAAGCAGTGAGGGTGCGGAACGACCCACAACAGTCCGTAATGAACCAGTGTCACAACTGACGCAAAACACGCTAGGTCCATTCAGTCAATGCTTGGAAATAACTACAAAAAGAGGGCCTTGTTTACTGACATGTCGCAGCACATACGACAATGTGTCCATCTTCTCACAAAATGAGGGTAATCCTTTGTCTCAAAATCAAGGGTACTACGTTTGCAAATTCAATTTCCAAGTACCCATACATGAACAAAAAGAGGGACAAAGCAAAAAGGCAAAAAAGAGGTCCCATATTACATAAAAAAGAGCTGCCAGCAGCGTTGTGCACAGGCTGGTAGCAGTCAGGGGGGACTCTATTCATCTTGAACCAAACTGAAAATCACGGTGGGTAAATAAAACGGTAACTCCAGGCTGTGCAGTACAATCATGGATGTGATGATGGTGAGATCTTCCCACATCACTCTCGAAAGTTTGTTTCACAGGTGCATGCATGTAGACTCGGCGGCAGGGCTTATTAGCGTGAAAAGTTCGAGGAAATGATTTTGGAAAGCTGAGCAGGACGTTTCAGTCCCTGCGTACTCTCTTCAGTGATAACAAGCGTGGACCTGAATGATTGGGAAGCAAATAGGGAAGAACTCTGGGACCCCGACTGCCAGCGTCGTGCTGATGACTACAAATGAAACCCCATGACCGGATATGTTGCACTGGCTATCTGTAGTTCAACCTGGGATAGGACTCGGGGACTCTGCAAGGTGGGTAGGTTGCTGGTTTGTTTTTTAAAATTAAAAACTCAAATGGAAAAAAACAGAGCCACCTGACAGATATGTAGCTCCAAGGTAGGAAAATTTGGAGCCACAACAATATGTGGCTTTAGGTCACAATGGGAAGATTGGACACAACATGAAAGAGTCAAAGATGTGAATATTGACTCATTCATAATCTCCTGACCACACTTGCAGCCATCTGTATCTCTTGAGCTTGGTCCATACTGGACTCATTGGACACTGCAAAATAAGGTATGAACCGAAACCCAGTAATGTTGCTCCAACCCCACTGATCTTGCACGTATCATCATATATGGCCATCCCTGTTAAATCCTCTAGGGAGAACGCGGAGGTGATACGATAAAAATGGGTGGTGGCACTAGAATGCGATGTAAGCTACTTATGTTCCTATCCTGGTAGCTGTTATAATCGCTATCACCCAGTTGGGGTCATGAGTCGTGATGCACGCGGGTCCCGCGGCGCAACGAAAGTACGCCTCACCCAGGAATCGGAGGGAGGAAAAGTGAATGAGTAAAGTGTAATAGTAGAGCACTGAAAAACACGACTGTAGGTACTAACTGGTCCTGACGCAAGCACAATGTGCGGATCTTGGTAAATTGTATTAGAGATGTACACCGAGCCTAGTGGTGTCGAGAGTCGTTAGACAGGGCGACCCTGCTGCAACTGAGGCCTGGGGCAATGAAAATGAAAGACAAAAGGAAAATACCCTAATGTGGGGTGGTAGGCCTGGGGAGGAGGGGATGCGCTCACAGTAGGTAAGATGGGGAAAGGATAATTAAACAAAAAGGGACGCAGAGGGTCAAATACAGAAGAAAATGGAATAAAGCAAAACAAACCCAACGACACACGTTGGGGGAGTAGAAAAGATCAATAGATCACATTTCGAACAGAGACAACAATGCGAGTAAAGCACAAGCAATAGTGTGGTATCTTTAGTTATAGGGGTAACATTAAGCAAATTCAAGAAAATAATTATAGATATTATAGTCTAGATGTTGACTTAACTGGTGTGTTTAGTCCACGAAATGTAAACGATTTGATGTCCAGGTGAGGCTTACGCGAGAAGCCAAAGAAAATCAAATAAAGAAAGTTACGGATGCCATAATCAATGAAATCTAAAAAACACTGTGCACAAAGTCTTAGCTCAATTCTTCTTTACCCTCCTAATCGAAGTCTTCTGAAGACGACCCAATCTGGGGGAGGTATTTCACCGGAATGGAAACAGTTAGAGAGATTGGGCGTTGTGGGATCGATCAAAAAAAAAGAAAGAGAAGTAAAAAGAAAAAAAAAAAAGAAGTGGGGTATGCGCAGTGACCAATTTGAAACGGTGAAATATGAAAAATAAAAAGGGATCACACCCCTCGCATACAAGGCACCAGCATATCATTGAAAGCGAACAAATGTTGTGTCTACCTGGAACAAAAGAAGTGACACAGACGCTAAAGGCGAAAGGAGGAGATACAAGCATAATGAGGCACAACTTTATACAGATTCTTGCTATATTTTATTCAGAATAATTGTGGAAGCTCAGAATGTAACTCAGACTGTGTGCGGTATAGTACCCTGTGTGACCGTAAGATTCAGATAGGCGTGACACCGCTTTTGCAATGGTTCCATGGGGGAGGACAAGTGGACTGTTAAGTCCTAAAGCAAGTCAATTATTTTGGAAGTGTAGTCCTTGTAGCACCTCACAAGTACACCGGATAGACTTTGTTCAGGGAAATTGCGAGGGGGTTATTTATTGTCGTCATAAGTATTAATGTGGCTATTAATGTTCCAGAGCTGAATGTTCCAGTGGGGGTGCCAAAGTCACTGTGACTTTGTGTCAAGGCAGAACAAAAAAGACTGTATGGGGGATGAAATGCTATTCATTAACAGTTGTACTGATCGCTTTGTTTCCAGGACACCGAATGTGATTTTTTTGTAGAGGTTATAACTATCGGGGTTTGTGCGAATTCAGGTGGGCGCCAAAGCAGATGTTGTAAGCTGCTTGTTTCCACTGACTGAGGTTTTTGTATTATGCAAAGACAAGAAACCTTGGTACAGCGTACAAGCTTGTTCAAAGGAGGTATGTAAATCATAGTTCTGAACACACAAGTACATATGTTGATGATGAAAATAGTAGCGGGTGAAGACAAGTACCCCTAATTCTCCATGATCAAGCGATTCTGAGCAGATAGAAGAGTGGGTTTCAGAGGAATCAATAAGAATTAAAGACACGAAAGGATAATAAAATATCTGACTAGTGAATCGAGATGGCTCCGAATGGGGGAAAAATGAGTGCAACCAACATAAGGAGGGGTTGTCAGTGTAAATATGTCACAGAGAAGACCACAGCTCCTCAAAATAGATATTAAGTACCCTGAATCATTCCTCATGGCAGTCAAAATCAGGGGTTATCCAGTAATTTATTACAGCATGTACACTTTGAGTCTAGATGTTGAGAGGGAAGGAATGTTTGCCATAACTGTGTAGAGGGTGCTCCATGCATAAAGGGTGAAGGTTACTGGGCCGAGTCCTGGGTAAGTGCGTATTCATGCTCACTATGTGTAACAGAGGTTTAACAGCCCATAGACGGCCAAGGCGGAGGTAGGTCTATACTTTACACAAAACTTGATGGTCTAACGGAACCTCGCCTGAGCAACGAGCAAACACGTGTATTTGGGTAAACCTTCCTTTGGCAACTGCGAGAAATACAGATCGAATACTGTGATTAACAACAGTATTTCCAGCTTCCTTGAAAGGAGCAGATTATTCTTGTCATATTGTACACTTTTTGAAGTTGAAATGGTTGCCCAGGTTGACCACTGTTGGATCAAGTCCAATAGAGACGCAACTAGCATGAAGAAGTACCTCGGGTGTACGGATCATGAACTAGGTACCGGCTGTGCTAGAGAATGGGCCAGGTGCACACAGGCGTAGCTACCCATAGGGTGTCAAGTGTGGGTAGAAGTCCAGGGGTCCATCTCTGATGGGGGGTCCACACCAATCTAAACAGTGTTTGAAGACCCTTTCATGGTCTCTCGTGTAGGCAGTTACAAAATACTGCAGGTCACACAGCGGACAGGGGAAACCAAAGGTGAGCGAACGGATAGTACAACAGAACCGGTGTATAAGAGGTACATACCAGGTCGGCAACCAGCACATACGATGACCTGACACCTTAAGACAAAGTAGTCGTTCAAGTTAGGTGGTTTTTTTTTTGTTTTTAATTTTTAACCAAATAGAAAGAAAATAAAAGAATCATACGAAAGAAATGAAAAAAAAGCATAGCAAATCTAGATCTGTCGTGCAAAGCGATGTGGGGGGGGAAAATCCGGTCTGCTCTGATTGTAGTTCAGTGCTCTTGAAGCATCAACGTACTTCTTCTTGTGCATGTTTTCGAAAAGTGCTGTTAAGTTCCTGATTTGGCATAGTTCAGCTCTATTCAACAATGTGTAAAAAGTAACAACGTGCCATTCTTGGCTTGTTCGTTCAAAAATGATGATCAAAACTGCTCGATTTGTAGCCTTTTCAGTCCACTCAAATCTTAAACAGTTGACAATTGTCCCTTACTCAAACAACTCACTTTGATTTATGATTCAAGCAAAATATTGTATTTCCCCTCAAAAGAACACTATGCATGACCCACAACCAGAAAAAACGGCTGAATAAATCATGCTCACCTTGCTCGCCACTGAAATGATTTAATTAATGCATGTACAAGAGCAGCGATATGCCATAACGATCACGGGTTTACTGCGTATTGTGTACTGCTGGCTGGACTGGAAAAAACGATATGAGTGATTAAGCATTTTGTGATTTTTTTTTTTCAACGGACCGGTTTCTTTTCTGCTCAAATATCACTTTTCCTGGAAATACTCAGATCCGAAGAGAGTTCTCCAGCCTGATGAGGGCAGGTGACTGCCATTGCAGTTGGCACAACTTGCTGGTCCATTGCAAGGCTCCTCGTGGACTGCATTGCAGCACAGATCACAATTCTCCTCCCCCAAGCATTTGTCATGAATTTAGCCAAATTTCTGACATCGAAAACATCTTAAACGGTGATGGGACGTCAAGGTCAACTCTCACACAGAGGTTTTTCACACAGAGGTTACAGCTAGGCAACTTTGATGGTCTGTGGAAGTGACGTGTACAAAATGTCAAAAAGTGCGAGTTTGTTGTGACTTGCTCTGACCCTTTGCGAATGGTCATTCGGTGCACACTGATCACCCTTCATGGCCCACATTCAAGCTTGATTTCTGCTTCTGAACGCCTTTGAGATCAGGACACCTGGTGACTACTTTAAATGAGTTCAGCTGCTTGTCTGGAGACATCATGATCCTTTTGGCAACCAACTTAACAGCACTTTGGAGCTGGTTTGATTGATATTTTGACTGGCATTCGACGAGCCATTTCAAAGCCACTTGACAGATTTCAGGTCATCTGCAAGACCTTGGTAACCTTTCTGGATAACAAAAGGTTTTGTGCAGGTATAGCTTCATCTTCTTCAGTTCCTTGCACCACTAACCTGGAAGCCCCAAAGCCTGTCTTTTTTCTTGCTTTGGTATCAACAGTCGCTGCCATGACCAATCAAGGGACAGCATTGCGATAATTGTTCTTTGTGCTTTTTTGGGAGGGGATGGGAGGGGAAGTGGGGGGGGGGGGTGGGGGGAGGTGGTGGGGGGTGGGGGTAGTTTAATGAATAAGCTTTTATTTTTTTCAGCACTCCACCACCCACCCACCATGGAGTCCAACTAAGGGGCCAGGTCAAGAAATCATAGTCTTGATCCCTTCCAGGCTTCGAGAAGGGTATAAGACAAACACAAGCCAACCAACCCTCTGATTATGCTGAACTCCTGGGGACAGAGAACTGACGGGGACAGAGAACTGAGCACTACAGGAATTACCTTGGCCAGCTGGGAAACTGCCTGTCTTGACCCAGTCTGACACAGAGCTAGCCAACTGACACACCTGGGCCAGTGTGCACCTCCTGTCCAGTAAAGGTCCAAGCCAAAGAGATGTGCTGAGAGCACCTGGCCTCTAATCTACCAGGATCTCATTCCCCTCCATCACATGTTGCGCTACATGGCAAACGCAGCCGGTCTTGAGAAGATCACAGAAGAAAGAAGAATGTGGAAAAAAAGACCTACAGGGTAGAAGAAGATAGAAGAGATCTATTACGACAGGAAGAAGACAGAACAGGGAAAAGGCAGTTTACATTTTATCAGGGCCCTCACCCCTAACCTATCTGACATGGGACACCCTACCAGGGGCATTTAAATCATACCGTACTGTGTTTGGGCGAGTCAGCTACCTGGCTATACAGGCCTACAAGCATCATGTAAAACTAGCCTTCCATCCAAGTACTGATGTCCCAGTTAGCAGAGTGAGAGGGATCACTGGACCATACAAGTCCTCCGACCATGGCATGGTCGTAACCCCCCACAGGAAGTGCTGAAACATTAACATGTTTACTTACTGATTTTGATATTCCAGTAGCCCATATGTTAGCATCAAACTGCATTTTATTTCCAGTTATAAACCTTGTGTGTATAGATTAATTCATGGTCAAGAATGTGAAAAGGATTACGCTATTTTCAAAATGTTGATGCCTTCTCTTGACAATTCTCAATTTCCATCTCTCCACTCCAGTCTAGCTCAAGCTTGTGCTGGAATCCATTTAATTTTGGTCTCCTTGTTTGGTTTTCATGTAATATCAGTGGACTGCAATATCTTTATACATATTTCTTTTGTGCATGTTATCGGTGTTGCCAAATACAAAAATATTGCTCGTCTCTGAAGTGATAAGAAAATGTGCAAAGAGAGACACTGGAGCATAAGACAAGAAAAAGATACTTACAAATACACACATTTCATGTTAATAATTTGACACTATTGTCAAAGACTAGCCAATACAAACCTTATACAAGAGCCCTTTTTGTAGATTTTGCACACATCTGATGGCAACATTCGGGACACTAGTGGAACTGAAACAAACACCAAGAGTTCTATGACTTGTGTAAAAACCATTAAGCTGCATAATAACCCATATACGCCTGACATTCGGTGTGTGTGTACTGGTGCCTGTGTACATATCATTGCCATTGAATGTTGATTGTTAAATAACTGTATATCACCACAGGAAGTTACTTTTA
This sequence comes from Conus betulinus, assembly GCA_016801955.1. Classification (NCBI taxonomy): domain Eukaryota; kingdom Metazoa; phylum Mollusca; class Gastropoda; order Neogastropoda; family Conidae; genus Conus; species Conus betulinus. The sequence goes on from JADBJO010028274.1 coordinate 19,848, forward strand.
TAATGTTACAGATTTTCATGAGTTTTTGTTTGCTTTTCCAAACAAATACCTGTACAAGTCTAACAAACTTGAATACTGATATTCTATTTTCAGTGCATAGAATCAGCTACCTGTATGTGGTCCATGTTAGACAGAGCAGTTATGCTAGCATGATGAGCATTTTTTTGTGTTTGTTTTTTGTTTTTTGGTGTAAATTCTAATGTGACATTGCATATCACTTTCATGCAGATAAAACATAATAACAAAATCCTTACCGGGGCGTTTCGGTACAGGGGAATTTTTCCCTCGGGGTTAACATTGGTTCTGACTCCATTTCCTATACAGTCCTTCGAATGAGACTATAAACCGAGGTTCCGTGTGTGAACGCACGCAAATAACATCTTGCCACACACGTAAAATCCCATCACCAACATTCGGAAGAGGTAGGCCAGTTTGGCCGTTGGTATGGATGACACGTTACACATAGCATGCACCCTGAGTG
>JADBJO010028275.1:0-2500 GCA_016801955.1 Conus betulinus
AGGCGACTGTTCCAGACAGGTCGGCATCGTCACCAAAGGAGGTCAGACGGACGGTAATTCCCGAACAAACCATGTTAACTGACGGGCGAAGGAGAAAAAAGGCGCCAAAATCGATCGTGCAAAATACCAGTTTAGTTTAGAAAATATGGGTTTTTCGGTCCAACACAGTTGTAAAGAATAAGATACATTTATTTGTGTGACTTCAGCGACATAGACATAATAATGATGTAGGTTCTGAGGCATTCCCATTTGAAAGAGTTGACACGAGCTAATCCAAGATTGATCAATCAGGGGAGGTAAGCGGAAGGTAACTCCCGAGCAGAACATTTCATCTGCCTAGGGTCACCACGAGAGAGGTGCCCATTTGAGCACCCGGCTACGAAGACCTTCACGTGTGATGTATTTGTCAGTTGTTCCTGTTGATATTAGTTCTCTCTGAAACACATTGCTCCCTGTGGATTTGTTGTGGCTAAAGCCGTGTCCGGATGAAGTGAAGTGTTGTGTATGGGAGAGCGTCATTAATGAGCAGCGTGGTGAAGAATGCACAGAACGATGACACGTAACAACAGCAACAGCAACCACCGCAGTGACATCATCAGCCACCACCATAACAAAATACAGCTTCAACGGAACTAAATCGTTCCTCTTTTTGACAACCCTCCCCGGCTCCCCTCTTCACATTTATTGTCCATACTCATTCCCTCTAAATCAATACAATCAGTTTTATGTTCACTCCATTTGTAGTACTTTTCGTGAGCACAGAGTGAATCGATGTTGAGAGAAACTATTAAAGAAAAAAAAAAAAAAAAAAAAAAAAAAAAAAAAAAAGGGCAGTAATTCCTACAAGAAAGCAAATGGCAGTAACCCGGTTGGGGTTGGGGTTGATCAGGAATATATCTTCATTGGAATTGCTCTTTGTGAGATTGATTCAACCTTTTCTTTCCAAACAATTCAAAAACAAAAAAAAAAAAAAAACTATGCCGCCCAACGAACGAAACAAACAAATGACATGACAAAACGCGGCGCCTACGAAGAAATAGAGTAACTCTTGTCCAGTCATGATGAGAAAAAAAAAGTGAGTGATTGTGATTGTTCATTCTTCGTAATGGTCCCAAATGGTGTATCATGTTACCTGAGGAACAAGACACAAGGTCTGGAAAGGCATCGTGTTTGTCTTGTCATTGGTTTGTCCAGTGGCGTAGTCATTTCGCTTGGAACTAGGTTTCCATTTCCGCCTGCAGTCCCCCCCCGACTCCTTCCCTCCCTGCCCCGCCCCTGCATGATGGTATGACAGTAGTGACGTCAGTGTGAGCACAACGCCTGTGCTGGCTCCTGATCCCCTTTACAGTTGGAGGTGGTGAAGGCATTGGGGGTACAGGCCGTGACCTGAGCAATGACCCTTTGCTACACAGGATTTTCTCTGACAGTTGATTGTACTGGGCTCCAGACTGATGTGGTCTGGCAGTATCAGATGCTATTTGGGCAGAGGCGGGACGCATCCACATCTGGAGGTGGGAATGCACCCTGCCCCCGAACCAGTACATAGATCAGTCTATGCACGGTACACCTGGTTGGTTTCTTGGTCTCTGGATGTCTGAAACTCATTCTAACGTATCTGTTTGGCCCAGGAGGTCCATTGAATCACCAGCATACTCTACGCTTTTTGCAACGGTGTACCCTGGGGACTGAAACAGACGCGTTTAAGCGTGTCCATTTTGAGTTGAAAGGTTGCCATGCAACAGTGTGTGTGTGTGTGTGTGTGTGTGTGTGTGTGTGTGTGTGTGTGTGTGTGTGTGTGTGTGTGTGTGTGTGTGTGTAACTCAGATATCAATCGCAGACAGACCAAACTTCAACAAATTTGAAATTTTAACTCTTTCGATTCAGAACTTCTAATTCATTCCTTTGGCAGTACAAACTAATGTTTTGATAGATTTCTTTTGCGCCCAATCAGCGAATTCATTACAAAAGACAAAAAGAAAACTTTTCTATGCAAACAAATGCCGACCCTTTTCAGACAAGGGAAGTAATTATTTGGAATCAGATCATCTAATATCTTCCTTGGCTGTCAAAACTAATATTTCTACGCGTAAACTGACTTAAATGGATTCATTTTGCGCCCAGTAGTTACAAGAAGATAAGTGGCTGATTGCTCGTTCTTCGTTTCGAATTGTCCCAAATGTGGTTAATCTTGCCTGAAGAAGAAGGCCAAAGGGGTCTCGAAACGCGTCGTGTTTTGTTCTGTCTTTTGTTGCCCTTATCTTTTTTTTTCTTCTTCTCCAACGTACGGAACAGTCCTTTCCCTGTGAGGTTTGTGTCAGTTTTCCGCCTGCAGTCATCTCACTGTCTGTTTTTTTTTTTCCTTCCTTGTTTTTGCGCGCTCTGTCAGCAAAGATTGCACAAACACTACAGAGTTCATTTTAACCACACGTAGTAAAGGGGGTGAAATATGTGGCCCAGCGACAATGTCACTAATGCTTGGAGTTGATCTAACGGGAATGCA
>JADBJO010028275.1:7500-11654 GCA_016801955.1 Conus betulinus
ACTTAACTCTCTCTCTCTCTCTCTCTCTCTGACTCTCCTCTCTCTTTCTCTCTCTCTCTCTCTGTGTTCTCTCTCGGGGCTATCTCTCTCTCTCTGGGCTGACATTTTAGAGAGATAAGTTAAGTAAATAGCCAGCAACCAGAACCGAGTGCAATGGTGGAGTATTGTCGATGGCCTATTCTCACCCTTGAGCTATGGGCCTAAGTAAGTCTCTCTCTCTCTCTCTCTCTCTCTCTCTCTCTCTCTCTCTCTCTCACACTCTCACACACACACACACACACACACACACATAGCCACACCCACGAGTGCACACACACACACACACACACACTCTCACTCTCTCTCACACACACACACACACACACACACACACACACACACACACACACACACACACACACACACACACACACACACACACACACACACACACACACACACACACACACACACACACACACACACACACACACGCTCACGCACACACACGCACGTGCACACCCCGCCCCCCCCCCCCCCCCCCCCCACACACACACACACACACACACACACACACACACACACACAGTGCACGCAAGAGAGCAGAAAGAGAGACAGGACACAGACACAGACAGACAGGCAGAGACAGACAGAGACAGAGACTGAGGCAAAGACACTGAGAGCTGTAACATGACCACAATCATAAACAAGAAAAAAAAAAACATGAAAATCCTCACACAGACAGAAGCATTAATAGCAAGAGACCTTGAAACACACACACACACACACACACACACACACACACACACACACACACACACACACACACACACACCTGTTTATTTGAAAGAATGTCATATTATATTCTGCCTCGTCCTATCCTCTGTCTGGTATGTTTCTGAACGTGTACAGGAAGTTTCTCAAACATTTCACACTGTCCTATCAACCTCACACTATCTCACTTCCAGCCTCATATCACTGTGTGAATGATTCTCTCTCTCTCTCTCTCTCTCTCTCTCTCTCTCTCTCTCTCTCTCTCTCTCTCTCTCTCTCTCTCAACCAAAACCGAATGGTCCTTAATCCGCACATAAAAAATGTATGGTCCTAGCATCGAGACAGAAACATCAACGACAGCATCTTATGTTGAGCCTAAAAATGAGTGAAACCTTGATCGAGCAGGTTACCGGACACCGTGTCTTAGGCGTGATCATCGATGAGATTTTTAAATGGCAATCACATAGAAATCATGTTTGCAAACAGTTGACTCGCAATTTGTTTTTTTACTCAATAAACTCAGTTATTATGTTGAACCACACATCCGGAAATTATTTTTTGAAGCCCATTGCCTTTCTCACATCAACTATGCGTCCACTGTCTGGAGTGGTGCCGGTGATCATCACATAAAAAGATCAACTCTATGCACAGACAGGGAATTAAGCTGATTCTTCCCGACAAGTCTCTATCATCCACGGGCAAATTCGCAAAACGAATGATGTTACCACTGCAGAGCCAACTGACCTATAATAAGGCAGTACTAATGTTTAAAGTCCATGCAAATATGGCGCCAACATATCTCGCTGAGTTTATCCAAATGGCAACAATGCGATATGATTCAAATGATTACATTTTACCACGTGTCCGCATTGATTTTGTTCAAATCTAGTTTTGCATTTTTTGGTCCATCTGTGTGGAACTCTCTTCCTCCGTCTGCCAAAACATGTCAGTCACTGCTGTCCTTCAAATCAGCAATACTTAAACATTTACTTGAACAGTAAATCTAACCTTTTGACCATAGTCTTAACGCCCTACTTTTATGCTTGCCTCTATATTAGCTAATGAAAGTGTGTGTGTGTGTGTGTGTGTGTGTGTGGGGGGGGGGGGGGGGGGGGGGGGGGTGGGTGTGGGTGTGGGAGTGGGAGTGCGCGTGCGAGAGTGTATGTGTGGGCATGTGCGTGCATGTGAGCGTGCGCGCGTACGTGTCTGATTGTGTTTGTGCAATTTTGTAATGGATTTTTTTTTTAATCATTATTATTCTTATTACTATTGTTATTGTTATTATTATAATGTTGCTATATTCTTCATTGTTTCTGCCATTTGTAATATGTGCAGTCAGCTTAGCTGAATGTCGTAGAATAGCAAGGACAGATTGGACGAATAGGCATTGCTTAAAATCTCTATCCTTGAGTAATAAAGTTTTTGAGTCTTGAGTCTTGAGTCTCTAACGATAACGGTACTTAGAAATCTTACTCATTAGTCAGCTGCAGTCTTGATTTATAAACATTCCACAATTCCTTGAGTAAGATCCCTAGCATCCCCAAACGCTGCTGAGTAACATCCCACAACACATCTGAGCACAATTCCTTTTGTGTAGAATACTTTACGACCCACAAAACGCAACCCCGTTCATGTGATACAACAATTAAGCTGACTGATGATTCAAACTGGCACTGTTCCGGAAGAAAAAGAATGAGGGAAAGATAACCAATGTCTCTCCACCGCAAACAGAGTTACCTATTCTCAACCTCGGGGCCTTACAAAAGGAACCTTTGGCAAGCTAAATTTCAAATATTTGATTTGAAGCGCACGTCAGGATAACGATCAGGATATCGACTGTCTGAATTACAAGCGCTGTTGGTACCTCCTCTCGTGTCAAGGTGGTTGAAGCTGAGTCGGCAGAAATGAATGGTGTTGTTTAACCTTCCAGTGAAAGAGTCAGTGAAATAGTTAGGTGTCAGCATTGATCCAGCCCTCTCTACGCAGATCCAAATATCTAATGTTTGTCGTGCATGCTTCCTGGAACTGCGACGTATTGCTTCTATCCGGTCTTACCTCTCCACACAGGCAACAATCAGACTCACACCGCCATGGTAATGTCCAGACTAGACTACTGTAAACTCTGTGTTAGCAGGGACTTCCTTCAAAACAGCTTGCACGATTACAAAGGGTGCAAAAACAGTGCAGCTCAGCTTGTTCTCAAAAAGCGTAAAAAATGAGCATATTACACCTTTCTTATGTGAATTCCGCTGGCTTCCCATCAAATATCGATGGCAGTTCAATATCGCAGTTTTTGCCTATCGTTACTTTGATGGGACACTCCCAGTATCTTTCTGCTTCTCTGTCCAACCTATCAAACTTCTTGGTTTCTTCGCTCATCTTCTCAAAAACTTCTGAAAATTCCTAGGCGCTCGTTAAAAACAGTCGGTGAGAGAGCATTTATATATAGCTTTAGTGCGCCCACTCTTTGGAATTCTCTTCCTGATAGCTTACGTGACCTGCCCACATTATCTAAATTCAAGTCACAGTTTAAAAACATACTTCTTTAGGAAGCCTTCTTCAACCATAATATCTAAATGCTGTGTCTGTTATTCTGACCTGACTTTTTATGTACTGCATGCAAAACTGTATTGTTTACGCTTGAACCGATGAACTTGATAAGTGCGCCGTCGGTGTGTGTGTGTGTGTGTGTGTGTGTGTGTGTGTGTGTGTGTGTGTGTGTGTGTGTGTGTGTGTGTGTGTGAACACATGTGTGTGTGTGCGAGTGCTTGAGTGTGTGTGTTGAGCGCAGTGCGTGTTGATGCAATGAGTTGATCCCAAGAATTGCGCCATATAAAATCCATACATATTTATTATCATCATCATCATCATCATCATCATCATCATCATCATCATTATTATAGCAATGCCCTTTTTACAAGATCGAACAGCTTTTCTAGCTCAACAAAATTCCTTCTTCCCTACCCACACATTGATCTATACAAAACAAGCCTTCCACCGACTCTACAAAATACGAATACTTTACACTTTTCAAGAAACATTTGCATAAACATTTTATGTCTCAGTAATTTGATTATTCGATTAAAATGATCAGTGTCCATTCGCAAAGTCTTCTGTGAACCATACTTTAAATACATCGTCTAAACATATAACCTACTCCGTTAAAATCGCTAATACCCACTCCCAATCTGTCTACCATCCCTTTTCTCCTTTGTTTTTTTTTGCTTGTTTATTTGTAAGTTTCCTTCTGTTCCCCCCCCCCCCCCCCCCCCCCCCATGTCATTATTACTTTTATGAATAGTTTGCTTATCATTGTAGAATTAGATCACAAGGTTGCTATGTTAAATTGTCAGTATGAATGATATGTGTTGAAATAATGTATGCATGACAAGGACAGATTG
>JADBJO010028276.1:0-7500 GCA_016801955.1 Conus betulinus
ATTAGATAAGAGAAAGAGGGAAATGGTAAATAGCGAATGTGAAGAGAATGACGCGAAAAATGATGAATGCTTGAGGGAGGGAAACGGATGATGAGGAATGTTGGACTTGGGAGGAAAGTTGTAAATGATAAATGTAGGAGAGGGAAGACTAGAGAATAAAGCATTAAGGAGAGGGGGCAATGGAGAGAATGATGATCGCTGGAAGGGGAAAGCGTGAGAATACTGAATGTTTCACCTGGGGAAACGTGAGAATAATGAATGTTTGATTGGGGAAAAAAAAAGTAAAAATAATGAATGTCGGATGGGGAAAAGAGTGGAAATGATTATTTTGGACAACGGCAAGCGTAAGAATGATGAATGTTTGGAAGGAAAAAAAAAACGAGAGGAAAATGAAGCATTTTGTGACGGAAAAACATGAGAATGATGAATGTTGAAGTTGGGGGGGAAAACGAAAATAATGAACGTAGGACAGGGGAAAACTTGAAAAGGAATGTTGGACTGTAAAAAAAATGTGAGAACAATGAATCTCTGAGTGGGGGTAATGTCAGAATGATAAATGTTTTAATAGGGGAATACACGAGACTGATGAATGTTAGAGAGGGAGGGAGGGTGGGCTTGAGAATGAATAATGCTGCACTGTGGGAAAACGTAAAAAATGGGGAAAACTGGACTGCAGGAAATGGTTGAGAAGGATGAATGCCGCCGGAGGAAGAAAAAAACAAATAAGCGACTGGTGAATATTGGACGGGAAGTTTGAGCTTGTAGGGAAGGAGGAAGGGAGGGGGATGAAATAATGAATACTGGACGGTGAGGAAAACTTGAGAATGGCCAATATTGGACTGGGGAAAAGGCAAGAATCATGAATACTGGACTGGGTGAACTAGGGGGGTGGGGGAAAGTGAAATGTGAGAATTGTGAATGCTGCGCGGGAGGAGACTGTAAGAATGCTGAATATTAGACTAGAGGAGAAGAGAAGAACATAGGAAAGATGAATAATAGATGGAAGGGTGGTGCGACACCGACGAACGACAGACGGATGAGGAATACGAAAAAAAAAAAAAGAAAGAAAGAAAAGCGTGAGAAAGGTCGCCATGACAAAAACAGAATAGAGACGGAGTAGTAGCGGACACCATCAGCACAGAATGGAACGAAAGGAGAGAACGGGAACGCAGTAATGATAAATGGTTGACACGATGAGACGAAGAGAACATAAAAATGCGGAGTGTAGTACAGGAGCAGAACATGACAATAGTAAATGAAGAACAAGATAAAGAAGAGAACATGAGAATAACAACTGAGAGACGGAACAGAAACTGGGGATGTGAGAAGGATGAATGATGGACGAGTGAAGAAAAGGAGAACGAAGATTAACGGATGTGAGGAGAAGACAACGTGAAACTGATGAATGATGCTGAGAAGGAGAAAGAGTTCTAGAGCATGTGTGATGGATGGGAGAGGAACATAAGTATGATAAATGACGGGCGGGATCAGAAAGAGAGAGTTAAGTGGAGTTTGATGTGATAGGTCCATCCTGTTCGATACCGCCGAAACAAAAAGGGGGTAACAATGGAAATGGACTATTGTTAAGTTCGTAGCGATGCAAAAAGAATACGCCAGCTGTGTATAATGAATCGTTTGTAGCAGAGAATGAATGTGGAGGGGGGCGGGGGGGGGGGGGGGGGGGGGGGGGGGGGGGGGGCTGTAAGACTTCAAGGTTGGAGGTGTTGTGGTAAAAAGACCAAATATGACATAGGAGGATGTGGAATATGGAAACATGAATAAAGTATAACAGGGAGTATTGGCGGTAATGGAATGTGTGTGTGTGTGTGTGTGTGTGTGTGTGTGTGTGTGTGTGTGTGTGTGTGTGTGTTGGAGGGGGGGGGGGTAAACTGAAGGACCTCAGGTTCATATCCATGAAATATTTAAAGAAGACAACTGACGTGGAAAAGCGAAACACTGCCGCTGGACAGAGAGAGGGAAACTGGCAGTGGTGTGTCCAATCCCACATGTTTATACGAAAAAGAGAAGTGGGGGGTCTCTGGAGAACATCAAGGCGTGAACTTGACAAGTGTGGAGTGGAGAGAAAACTGGACTGAAAAGTACAAGACCCTGGTGTGAAAGAATACAAGTGAGAGGCACAAAAGTAAGTGAAACAAAAAGTGTTGTGATAAGTATCTGAAATCCTACATGAATGTGAACAGAGGCAAAAGTGGGATATCGAAATTGATATATTTTGAGTGGATCACATGTAAATCATACAGTGCCATAAGCATTTTTTTTAATGCCAGTTAACATCAGTACCGAGACTCGAAACAAAAAAGACAAGGCCAAGACTTCTGCAATCAAGGTATTTCAGCATAGCTGCTTCAGGAAACCCAACCGCCACCCTTTCCCATCAGTACCCATGCATCCCCCATTAAATCGTAAGCTCAGGGTAAAGCACCCAGTCCGTTGTAAGACGGATTCACATGTGCCTGGTGCTTCATGTACTGATGCTTTGATGGAATTGGTGTAGTGCTGCATAAAAACCCTCTACACTTATTCTCTTCCCCTCCATCCCCCACCCCCTCCGACCAGCCTTCCTGTTGCGGTTATCACGTCTGCCCTACCACCTAGATGAGTGTCGACGCTCAACCTGAATATGGCCTCACACCGAACCTGGCTTAGGTGTCGCTTCTCTGCACAGGGTCTATACTGAATCTGCTTTGCTACTAGTTTGACGGATGCGCAAGAAATCTCAGCAGCGAAGTTTTGTTTAATACTAACAGCAGTATCACAGAAGAAAATCGCAGCGATGAAAAACTGTTGAATACTAAGAGCGCAATCACAAGCGAAGGCTTTCAACTAACGGCAACGAAATAACATTGAGTTGCACCTTGGTTACACACAGGAAGAGTGAACAGCACAAAGCCTGAAGAGCTTAGAAACAAAAGCTAACTCAACCAGGTGCGTAACTTGGTCACTGAAAAAGAAAAGAAAAGAAAAAAAACGTCCAGTGTGAATACCTCCAGAAATCAGGGGTCACTTGCATGGCAGCCTGACCTATGGTACAAGGAGCTAAACGGAAGGTAACCATTACGCAAAAATGACACGCAAGAAGTGAACATAGCAGGTGGAACGTAGAACGCAGAAACGGTCAAGAAACTCTGTGTGTGTGTGTGTGTGTGTGTGTGTGTGTGTGTGTGTGTGTGTGTGTGTGTGTGTGCGCGTGCACGCGCATTCGTGTTTCATAATTTTCAGTGTAAAAGGAAAGTATCTTTTACAAATATTAATAACAGCTCCAGACATCATCGGATTAGGATGGCTGGATACAAACGAAGGAACGTCTTGTCAGACTGTGCTCGTTCGGAAATGTGGCGAAAAAAAAAAAAAAACGTCTCCGGCTCCACAATCACCGTGCGAAGAATGTTAGTGTTTTGAGGAGATATGAATGAAAGCATTTCATCAGAAGCAAAACTGAAATGGCAGTATACGGAGATTGGCATGGACAATGTCTGTTTAATTGTAGCTCGAGTAGACCACAGAGAACATTTCCAGGTATGTCAACACGTACCAAAGGTAAGGTAAGGTAATGTTGCTTATAGCCCAGCCGACCGCAAAGGGCCGTATCAGGGCTGTCCCACGTTAAAATCAACTCACAAATCATCCAACAACAACAACAACAACAACAAAAAAGATAAAAGAAACACACCACATCTCTGTAAAATACATCTTCTAAAAACGCACCAGAAATTCGCTTAGAATCTGTCTTCCGTAAAATCTTGTATCAGATGAAAAAATATCAATCTCTTTCAGAAACTCAAAGATTACGTCAGGTGGGACATCTCTGAACAGGGGTTTTCATGGAGTCTGCTGTAAAGTGTCTATGTCTCACATCGTGCAAGTCCCAACAATCTAAAAGAATGTGTTTCACTGTGAGTGGAACATGACATGGAATGCACCACGGAGCTTCTTCGCCTTTTGAAAAGATAAGAATGGGTATAAAATGAGTAGCCTGTGTGCAAGCGGCACAAGACTATTTCGTCTTTACGGTCGCCTCTGGAACGTGGTAAAAACTCATTCAGGTTTGGGCAGATTTTTAGATAGTTCGTTATCCATCAGCGAGTTCCATTCCTCCTGTCAGAGGTCTTTGACATAAGCCTGTGTGTTGGGGTTTCAAATCAGTGTGAAGAATAGACAACCTGCTCAACTTTTCCTTTGTGGCACTCTTGGCAAGTTGATCAACCATCTTACTGCCTCGAATATCCACATGGCTGGGAACCCAAGCAAAAACTATGTTGTATCCATCTGATTTCAGAGAGGTGTACAGTTCGAAAACTTTCAGCAGTTGAGGCTGCTTGAGACTGTGGCTGGCAACCTCCTAAGCAGAAAGGGAGTCTGATAAAATAAGGAATTCTTTATGTTTCGATTTGCAGATCATTTGTAGGCCCGGACAAAGGCTGTCAGTTCAGCAGTGTAGATGGAGCTGTCTGTTGGAATGTGTTTGGTACATCTCTATGTGGGATTTGCTACACAAAAACACAGCAGAGGCAACTCTCTCCTCTGATTTGGAAACCAAACAAAATGCTAGCAAACACACACAGGAAGTCACTCCTGTGAAGGAAAAACTAAGATTTACATTTGATTTACAGGTACACTTCTGCGTAACATTTCCATGCTGCAGTCCTTCAGTCGGATAAAAACTAAGCCATGTTAAGTGCACCGACCACTCTTGATCTTTTCCCTGATATTTTCTTTAAAAAAAAAATTTAAAAAATCCTTTTGAGATGACAAACGTACGTAAAAATGATTAACTAATGAACAGCACCGCAGAATGAAACAGAAGTGCCTGTTCAAGTGGTTAAAGTCTCACTATCCAGTCACCAGATTACAAGAAAGAATTTGCACTTTACAAAGTTTATCGAGAGAAAAAAAGAAAAGAAAATGCTTTCCAGACCACTGGAAGATGAACAGACCACAAATCGAGAAAAGTAGTTGGCAACTGGACAGAGAAAAAATCAAATCCAAATTTAAAATGAAAGCAAAGTCAAAGAGAGTGACACGAAAGAAGAAATTACTAGCACCGGATTTCTAGAAGACAAGAGTACAATTTACACTGACAGATCCTCACACCCCCTCTCTCCACTGCATTCCTATGGGATGAATTTTTAAAAAATGTTCAAAACAGATTAAAGAATGGGCCACAGAGGCAGAATAACAGAGAGTGAAGAAACGCAGACCAAAAAAAAAAGCGAAAAAAACAAAGGAAATTATGAGCACAATATTGTAAGAAGACTGGAACACAGTTCATACTAAAAGAGTTCTAATCCCACCCCACCCACTTCTTGTTTTAGCACGGGGTGACCATTGTCCAGAGTGAGTTCAAGGTGAGAGGTGTGCTGCAGACTGGCTCACAGAATGACAAGATGACCAGGTGAAAAACAAACACGTCAATAAGGCAATCAAGCAGGTTTAGGAAAGCATCATGCAGAAAAATCCTAACAGAAGAACTATGTTTCACATGTCGGCAACATTGGAAAGTTGTTTCGTGATATTCAGAGAATGTAAGCTCGAGCAGGAATGAGTTTCGTGGGACCTCTAACGTCCTTTCCTCTAGGTTTGTTGTGAACTTCCATTTCACTCACAGAAAGAAAGGGGGGGGGGAGGAGCCATGAAGGCACTAAGAGGAACGGGGAAGGGGGGGGGGAGGAGAGACAGACGTTCGGAAGGGGTTGAGTGGGCTCTTAGAAAATGAGAGAAGGGATTAACTGGGGTCTTAGATAATGAGAGATAAACGCTAGTAGCATCAATTAGGATGAAGACGAAAACCCAAAAGCGTTCGACATGACAGAACAAAGTGATGAGGTATGATATAACATGTAGATTTAGCACATATGACATTTGAGAGTTGAAAATACCTTGCTCCGTAGAAAAAAAATCTACAGTTCTATTGATTCGCTTACAACACTGCCGCTCGCACATTTGATATTGACCGCATCTGCCGCGTGTGTTTGTCAAACAGGAGCGCCCGCGCGGTCTTTGTGTGTGTGTGTGTGTGTGTGTGTGTGTGTGTGTGTGTGTGTGTGTGCGCGCGTGCGTGCGTATGTGTGAGAAGTTTGCGGGTGGAGATGATGCGGGGGAGCACGAAAGGGGAACAAAGCCCACCTGACATCATCCAATTTTTGAAAAGGCAAGGCGGGTGGACGGAAAGAGGGTTGGGTGGAAGTTAAGGAAGTAGCAGTAAGGGTTGGGAGAGAGGTGTTGGCAGATGTCTCCAATGAAATATCAAAGTGATAATTAGGTGGTTCTTAATCACATCGGCTGCTGGAGCTAAGGACACACATTTACTCTATTATTGTTATCATTATCATCATCACTATTAATATTATCATCATCAACAGTAGCAACAGTAATAGTGGTAGTAGTCTTATTCTCATATTCTTATGGTAATTTTTGTCATCTTTCTATTACCCCTCTGACGCCATTCTAGCTTGATTCTTTATTTTCCACAGACTGTGCAATAATTAAAAAGGATGTGTTGTGTAGATTGCCTAGTTGCATCGCTATTAGATTCATCTGATCTGTTCCATCTTCTTTCCTGCCTTTTAATTTAAATCAAGACTTTTTACAAATTTTCCCGTACGATATTCAGCATTTGTCTTTCTCTTTTACGTATCAATGTTGTTTATGCAATCCGCCGATGTGTTTTCTGTTGTTACATTTTCCGTCACTGAGCATATTATAAGCATTTGCTTGTTGTTGCATTAGTTCAATAATTTGTTCATGTACACATCTGTTCAATAAAGAAATGCTTTAAAAAAAAAAAGATGTGCTGAGGAAGAGGGGTATTCACTTTTTCCAGATGTAGGACACAGTTGTGAGATCGCGCTGACGTGGCTGTCCTAGTCTGATGGAAATCATGCAACGACGATCAAAATTTTTTTTACCCTACAACCTGAACTCTATTCACTTTTACACCTTGAAAGAAACCTTCGAATCAAATTATCTCCCATCCCATCCGACCTACCCCCCTCCCCCAACCCTCAACCTCGCCCCTACACCCACACTCCTCGGGCACCGACCTTTTCTCAAGACGATGACTACAGCTGAAAAAAAGGAAAGGAGGAGGAGGGGGGGGGGGGGGGGGGTGTTAGCCACTCGTGCATATAATTCAAGGTGTCAAACTTAAAAGAACTTCTGAAGCAGGGAACAGGGAGGAAAGGTTAGAGGATAGGATGGGGGGGGGGGGATGAAGAGGACATTGCTTTATAGCTGAATATACTGTCCAAATGAAGTGGAACGAGAGGGGGGGGGGGGGGGGGGGTGAGGGGGAGCCAACTAGCGGAGAAAAGAAATGAATTTCGGCTGATTCACTGTCGCAAATGCAGGTCCGCAAAGTTGTCACTGTGTGTATGTGCGTGCGTGCGTGCGTGCGTTGCGTGCGTGCGTGTGTGTCTGTGTTTGTGTGCGTGCGTGCGTGCCGTGTGTGTGTGTGTGTGTGTGTGTGTGTGTGTGTGTGTG
>JADBJO010028276.1:12500-15000 GCA_016801955.1 Conus betulinus
ACGAACCAGAGAGAGAGAGAGAGAGAGAGAGAGAGAGAGAGAGAGAGAGAGAGAGAGAGAGAGAGAGAGAGAGAGAGAGAGAGAGAGAGAGAGAGATTCGACTTCGACGGAAGGCAAATAAAACACAATTTGTTTTTTTAAAAATTGAGCGCGCATGCAATCTGCACAAAATTATTACAGATCCGCTAGAATGAGAAACAGAGAAGCAGCCCCGCTTTCCATCCCCTAGTGCCCCACCTGACTGCCGAGTTTTATCACGAAAGAGTTTTCACATCAAAGTATTTATATATTTCTGCATACAGTGATCGTCACTTCTCATGATCCTGATGATCTTAGTGAGCAGCAATCCCCTTAATTACCTCAATCGGTAAAGAAAAAAACAAAGGCATAGAATATGGAAAGCAGACTGGAAAAAAAAAATAACCGAAGCTGCTGCCGTCCTAATCACCTAAACACAAAAACAAAGAGACAGAGAAAGCAGTCATCAGGCCAATGTTGAACGTCATGCTTACTAATGGCAAAATCCAGTGGCTGTCGCATTCAGCATGGCTTAGTTTTATATATCCTAAAATGCCAATCGTCCAGTTTGGTTTATTTGACTGTATGTAAGTGTGCAATTTTCTTGTTGCTATCTGTTTGTGTGCGTGCGTGCGTGCGTGCGTGCGTGCGTGCGTGAGCGTGTATGTGTTTACCTGCTTGCAGGTGCGTGCATGCGTGCGTGCGTGCACGCGCGCGCGCATGTGTGTGTGTGTGTGTGCGCGCGTGTGCGTATGTGTGATAGTGTATGTGAGTGCGAGTGTGTTTGCGTGCTTGTGTGTGTGCGTGCGTGCACGCGCGCGCGCGCGCGCGCGCGCGCGTGTGTGTGTGTGTGTGTGTGTGTGTGCATGCTGACAGAACGTTCTGTCCTCTGCATCGTGACAGCGCTGAAATGGCTCCAGGTGGTCTGCTGGACTACAACAAAATGGCAGTGACTGAACCAACATAATTGCAGACAGCTTTTTTTTTTTTTTTTAATCAAGGTATTCCAAGGTTCTAAGCTGACGAGAAAGACAGATGCTAACACAGAGAGGACCTGTTGCTGGTGCCAGGTGTGCACAAACTGTTTACACCTTACGGAGTAAATAACGAAATACCGGGCGTGCACCCCGGTTTCCCACACTTGACGACAAAATGAACATAGCTTTGGCGATGGTCGGGTATCCCACACTTTACGGTCAAAGTAGCATAATGTCAGACGTACACCGAGTATCCTACACTTTACGGCGAAAGTAACGGTGTCAGGCGTTTTCAACATCTTACAGAGAAAGTAGCAATACCAGGAGTGCATCCGGTATCCTACACCTCAAGGCGAAAGTAACACAGTGCCACGTGCGCACGGATAGAGTACACATCACGGATGAAATAACTTTTGCATGGAGTACACTGATATCCTACTTGCGGCGGAAGTATCATGGATGCCAGTTTACACACATATAGGAGAAAAAAACATGGTGCTAAGTGTACACGGATTCTCTACATGTTATGCAGAAAGTAGCATGGAGCCGGGTATGCACGAATAGCCTACACCTTACAGAGTAGGTAACAAATGTGAACGGATATCCTACACCGAAAGTAAACGTGGTGCCAGAAATGAACGTATGTCCTACACCAAAAATAACATGGTGCCAGAAAAAAGAAAACGTGTATCCTACACCAAAAATAACATGGTGCCAGAAATGAACGGGTATCCTACACCAAAAATAACAGGATGGATGAGTAGCCCCTACAAGTACGAAAGTAAAAAAATGGAAAGGACTAATGGAAAAAATGGTGAGAAAAAAAGGAGGGTGGAAAACATGGTAAGGAAGAAAAACACACGAGGACATAAGACAGAAACGGGTGTATAACAACACCACGTGTAAGACACGGCATAGTGGCTGTGAAAATGATAGGGAAGACATGTGACATGATAAAGGATGAAAAGATGGATAAGATGGTGAGGAAAAAAGGGCGAATGAGGACACGACAGTTAAAAACCAAGGAAAGCTTAAATGGCATCAGAAAGAGAACGATGGATGAAGCCATGGTGAGAAAACGAAGGATGAAGACATGGTGAGAAAAACGAAGGATGGGAACATGGTCAGCATGGATGACGAGGACAATGTAAGAAAGGTCTCGGATGACATCTTCAGAAAACAAAGGACGAAGACCGGAAAGGAAAGGACAAAGAAAGGGGAAGACTTTCCTTCGTACTCCTCTGCTTTCTAGAGTAAAAAGCCTCGTGACATCAAATATCCGCGGAGCATATAAAGATGGAGTAAATATTGACAACGTTCTTAAACGCTTTGGGAGCATACAGTAAGAATTCGACACAGTACGACAGCTTTAACATCTAACAGGAAAAGCTCTTCTACAGATGAAGATGGTAGAAAATGAATTATTTCAAATATGTATTTCTTTTCTCTTCCCACTGATTGAACTTTTCTGCCTTTGGAGACAATAAGTCTGAAAGAGACAAGGG
>JADBJO010028276.1:17500-20326 GCA_016801955.1 Conus betulinus
TCAGCTAGGTTATTGAGAATGATCTATTGGTTTTTTCTGTCCTCTTATTTTGCTTCCTATTTGTTTCCATTTCGTTGTCATGTTTACGCGTATGCATCTCTCTCTCTCTCTGCTCTCTCTCTCTCTCTCTCTCTCTCTCTCTCTCTCTCTCTCTCTCTCTCTCTCTTGTCTGTGTGTGTGTGTGTGTGTGTGTGTGTGTGTGTGTGTGTGTGTGTGTGTGTGTGTGTGTTCAGTTTCTTCAGTTTAACGTCCTTCCACTAAAAGTGATATCAGACGATGTGTTGAAGTATATGAAATGTACGTATTAACTGTGTAGTAGTTTCTTGATAATGTATTGTATGAAAAAACATTTCCTATGATATGAGTTGAGATTGGAGATGGCCAGATAGAGGGACAAAGTGTGGATGTGAGTTTGTGTGTGAGCGTGTGTGTGTGTGTGTGTGTGTGTGTGTGTGTGTGTGTGTGTGTGTGTGTGTGTGTGTGTGTGTGTGTGCGTGCGTGCGCGCGCGCGCGTATATGCGCGCGTGAGTGTGCGTGCGTGCGTGTGTGTCTGCTGCGCGCGCTTGTATGTAAATGTGTCAATTTTTTTTTTCCGGATTTAGGCAAATACGCTTCAAACTGAGTGTAGCATAGGAGCAAGAGTACTGTAAGTAATGCTAAGTAATTAACAATCTAATATTAAAGGATAGAACATCAAAGGTAAATGCCCACTGGGCTGTGTAACAAACATTTACAAACTGAGGAAAGAAAAGAGTAGTCATTCAAATCTTGGACACAGATGACGGACTGGATCCGTCAGATAAACTACAAACGCCCGACTGACGATATAATTCCTTTGCTCTTGGGCAATTGATTAATAGATGTCCTACTCCAAGTGTTTTTCTCCACACATACATCTAATGTTTTTACAGAACTTCGTACGAAGGGAATTTAATCGCATTCTGTGCAGTAAACTTCTAATCTCTCTAGAGAGAAGCAAGGTCATTGCTTGACGAGGTTTTCGAGTTGATTTTTGCCACAAAATTTAACACAACTCTGATAATACTGAGTATCCGATTTCATTATCAAGTTTCTGAAACTTTCATCCGATGTTTTGTTTAGAAGAATATTGCATTCTGTTAAATCCAAAGGAATATTACGGGGAATTGAACCTTCAACATTTCGAGCTGCCTTTCTTGCAGCCTGATCGACTCTCTCATTTGCTGAAATGCCACAATGAGAGGGGACCCAGCAAAAACTAACTGATGTGCCTTTATCGGATAAAAGATGTATAACATGATTTATTTCTGTTATCATCTCCAAACGGATTTTTGAATTTGAAGACTGGATTGCTTCAAGAGCAGATCTAGAATCAGTACATACTAGTACGTGACTGACATTCAGATGGAGATAAAGAATATAATTTAAGGACATTAGGATGGCGGCTAGCTCGGCACTAAATGTCGAAAAATTTCTGCCAAGATGGTACATTTTCTCCACGTTTAAGTCAGGTATTACAAAAGCTGCCCCTGTCCTACTGTCTTCTAGCACTGAGCCGTCTGTGAAAATTTTTAGGTGGTTCTTGTACTGATTTTCCAGGTGTAAGCATACGGAAATTTTTAGTATGTTGGGTGAATCTTTTTTTGACAAATCTGATGAATCGTATCAAAGGAGGCCTTTGTTTGTTCCCATCTTGGTACTGGTGAAAAGGATGGTTTAACAGCGATTTCATTACTATTTATGTTGGAATCTCTGATAAGGTCAGAAGTATACGAGTAGATTGATTTTGTAGATTGAATTCCTTTAGCTCGTCTTCCAAAATCTTTCTCAGAATTTAAACAAACTTCTTTTGAACAGAAATTTTTCTGTGTTAAACTCTTCAGAACAAACTTCGATGCAGCTACTTTTCGAACCTCGCTGAGAGGTAGAACTCCAATCTCTTGTATGTTCCTAAGTTGGATGTATGTGTGGGAACACCAAGAGCGAGTTTGTAAGCCTTGCAATCAATGCTCTGCAATTTATTTAACAGATATTGTGGTGCGCTGAAAAATACTTCCTGAGCATAGGTTAACCTAGATCGCACTAGAGCGGTTGACAGAGGTATTAAAGTCGAAGCGTCTTGGCCCCATGGTTGCTTGTTAATAATCTTAAGAAAGTTTAAACTTTTCCGTGCTTTATTTAATATGTGGGTCAATGTGCTGGTTCCATGACAGTTTTAGAAGTTAAGATTATACCTAGGAATTTTACTGAATTAACATATTTATTTCAATGCCATCTAAAGTAAAAACTGGGAGCTTTTCTGGGTCATACCCAGAATTGAAAAGCATTATATGTGTTTTTTCTAAAGAAAGTGTGAGCCCGTTTTGTTGTAAAAATACATTTATGTTATCGAGTTCTCGTTGGTATAAAGCTTTTATGTAGTTCAGCGACCTCGAAGGTTATTCGTTTCATGGTTACTCTCATCCAAAGGTATATATCATCAGCAAATTGAGCTAATTCTGTGCCTTTCGATAAGCCTTTGGGTAAATCTGCCATTAAAATATTGAATAAGATAGGAGATATTACTGAACCTTGTGGCAATCCCATTTGTAATGTTCTCGGATTTGAATAAGTATGTTCTATTTTTTGTTTGAATTGATCCATGTTTCTAAGAATTCTTGAACATAATTATACATGTTACCGCTAATTCCAACAGTTTTTTAATTTGTATAATAGTCTACTATGCCATACTTGATCATAAGCTTTTTTTTACGTCAAAGAATGTAGCTAGGATGTTCTTTCCTTATTGACAGGTAGGGGATGTGAAGGCGATTGGTGGCTGTACCTGTTTATATCAGATCAGTGCAT
>JADBJO010028277.1:0-15000 GCA_016801955.1 Conus betulinus
GATAGAGGAGAGAGAGAAGAGAGAAGAGTAGAGAAAGAGAGAATATAGTATAAATGTGACACAAAACAGTTCCCAAACTTGATGATTCGAAAGGAAAAAAAAGAGAGGAAAAGAGGCAAAAAAGAAAAAACAAAGCAAACAACACCAACAACTAAAGACCGGTCAACAATTACACCTTTCGGTCCTTGCCCAACACACAACGACAAAAACCCCCGAGACACCACAACACACAGCTGCGCAGAGAATACTTCGCTCCCCCACTCCCCACGAGTCTTCTTTCTAACGTGGGCGGGTCCTGCAAGCAGTGAAACCACAACTACCCTGTTATTTATGATACCATAATCAGGTTATGCGTTTGCACCGGCAACTATCGTCCAGAAACAATATCGAATACAACGAAAGTGTCGGGCTGGGTGGGGTATTTTGTGTGCCATATTCACGTTGGCCACGGCTATTGCACGCATGCGATGCAATGTAGTGGGGTTGGTGTGTGTGTGTTTGTGATGGTGGTGATGGTTAGTGAGAGGAGCGTGCGTGTAGCGTGCCGTGCGTGCCGTGCTTGCGTGCGTGTGTGTGTGTTGTGTGTGGTGTGTGTGTTTGTGTGTTAGTTGTGTGTGTGTGCGCGCGCGCGTGTGTGTGTTGTTGGATTGTTGTTGAGAGATGACATAGAGGCGACCGTGAAGAAGAGAGATGAGCAGAGCAGATAGAGAGAGAGAGAGAGAGAGACTCCTTCATTCTATCATCGTTTTGAACGTGTGTGGACAGCAACCAGAAAAACAGGACGTAGGGTCATCTATGCACGTCTTGGGTGCTGCCAAGCATGCCCTAAAGAAAAAATACGACAACAAAAATCCAAGAAACCCTCAGACACAAGGTCATGAAAACAAAAAACGAAGTCAGAACAAGAAAGAAAAATCAGGGTTAGTGGAAGACATGGTGTGTGTGACGGCACAATGGAGAGACATGTCAGAGTACATCTAATCTGTGCGTATGGTGTCTATATGTCTCAGCTTAGCTCACTGTCTTAAGTCAGGGCGCCAAGCCGGAATGTGCTATGCCCGTGACAGTGGCTGAAATGCTAGCAAACATTTAGAAAAGAGAGTGTGGGACTGTAGAAAGCTTCATCTGCCCAGAGATCCTAACGGTCGGTACAGGACAAAAACACAACGCCATCTGACTGATACCTCTTACGTGTACCTTCCATCAAGTGTGAAAAGCCTTGCAGAACAGTAAAATCACCCTGTCAAACCTCATGACGCGGCTGCGACACTGTGGAAGCGTCTACAAACCTGAATGTAAATTCTCATTACGTTGCGCCCGCAAGAAACTTCGTTACACAACGTGCTTTGCCTCTGCTTACTCTTTGCGTCACTCTTTTCCTGAAGAAGACCCAGCGTATTGCCGTGTAGATCCTATTGTGTGCTGTTGTGTGTTCGCGTGGGGTGGCTGGTGTTTTTGTGGTGCCCGTTGGCGGGTGTCACTGCGTGTATCGCCTCCGTCTCGGGTCGTATACAATGTGTGTAGGTTTGGTTAGGGAGTGGCAAGGTCGGGGTGCGGTGCGCATTCAGAGGTGTGGGGGTGGTGGTGATGTGCACCCCTAAAAAACAAAAAAAAAACAAAGGATGGGGCGAGGAAGTCCACGTGACCTTTCCCCCGCCCAGACAGCCCAACAGAAGGCGGAGGCGAGAATCACGTGACGCCGTTCCGCTCTGCCCAGAAACGATGAATAGGAAATGGACGCCTGAAGTCACGCGCCGGGTCCGCCTTCAGAACTCCTCCATCATCCGCGCAAACAGTCTCATGGCGACAGACGACACCAGAATAATGAAATTGCCTCCCTTTCATCTGTCTCCTATTCTCCATTTTTGGCCTAGCTCCCTACGCCCGGTCTACTCATCGGCTCGCCATGTTCGGCTTTCGCCATTGACCACTTCCGCCCGGCTGGCCGCGGTCCACACGCGTGCGCCGTATGCGGCGTCGCCACAACACCTCGCGCTTTTTTTTTTTGCCCTGGTTCGTCGTGAACTGGCACGCCGTGCACCACGATCTCGACGGTACTCTGGCTTTTTTTTTTTTTCTGGCGGCGCGGCGGCTGCGTGGAGGCGGCGCCAGCATCCCACGGGCTGGACGCTGCTCGGTGTGTCGGACTCCGTCGCTCTGATGGAGAGTCAAAGCCATCCGGAGCGTTCGTGCCTCCCCCCACCACCCCTCCCCCCGCTCCAACACACACACACGCACACACACAGACACCACACACACACCAACCGACACACACACACACACCCACACACACACACACACACACACACACAGACACACGCACACTCCGTCTGTCTTCCCAATATCACGACCAGTAAATCCCTTATCCGTGTCCATGGGAAAGACCAGACGAACCGCTTTGAAAGGACGCCGTAGGGGTGGGGGTGTGGCCTGGGAAGGGTGAAGTTCCGGAGGGAGAGGGAGGAGCGGGGGGTGGGGGTTGGGGTGGGGGGTGTGGGGTGGGGTGGGGTTGTGCTGGGTTTGGTGGCCTCGGGTTCAGTGGACGGATAGATCATCACATCTTGGAGTCTTCTTGAGTTCTGGAAACTGAAACGGATTGCAAGCTTGACTGAGAAGGAAAAGAAAAACAAACAATCACCAAACAACCACACAACAACAAACACACAACAACAACAAAACAACCAAATGGAAAACAAACTAAACCAGATCGCGGCAAAAGTGAAAACAGCAAAATACAAATAATTGAGAGAGAGAGAGAGAGACAGAGACAGAGAGACAGAGAGAGACACAGAGAGAGAGGAGAGAGACAGAGAGACGCGAGAGGAAAGAGACATTAGAGAGAGAGACTAGGAGAGACAGAGAGAGACAGAGAGAGAGATAGAGGAGACAGAGAGAGACAGAGAGAGAGAGAGAGAGAGAGACAGAGAGAGAGGACAGAGACAGAAGAAAGAGACAGAAACAGAAGGAAAGTCAGGGGAGAGAGCAAAAAAGAAGCAAAAAATTAAGCAAAAAAAAGCAAAAAAAAAAAAAAAAAAAAAAAAGCAAAAAAACAAAAAAAAAAAAAAAAGCAGGAAAATGCAAATGAAAAAAGAAAACTGAACCAGAATGCTGCGTGTACTGAAAAAAGGCTAAAACGAAAAAAAAAAAAAAAAAAGGGGGGGCAGCGGGGTTGAGTGGCAGCACTATTAGGAAAAAATGGACAAAATTCGGAAAAAAAGAAAACCCAAACAGACTGCACGGTCTTACTGAAAAAGGCCAAAATGCTAAAGAAATTGGAAACTGAACAATATGCAAAGCATGTGAACGTACTCCCAGTTTATCTTGCATACAAGTACTTTGTGTTGATATTCCATAAAGAATGTGGGGGTTTTCGGCCGTTATAGCCGTTGTAAAGGCAACACAGACAGGACAGGACACCCAGATGGACACAGACAGCATTTCTTCGTTACCATAGTAAAAGTACTTCACTGTTACTTATGAACTGTAAGTACAAAAAAGGCTAAAGTACAGGTAACTGAAAGGAAATGGGGGGGGGAACGGGGGGGGGGTTTAAGGCCTAAAGTACTTTCTGAAGGATATTCGGATAAACAGAAAACCGTGGAACGGAACCGGCAACATAGCTGCCGCTTAGACCAAAACGGACACAATGCACAAATGATGACACACAGACGCAGCAGCATAAGTCAAAACAGAAGTAAAGTAAATTCACTTTTCTTTGGAACAGGAGTGCACAAACATAGCTGTACAACAGGGGGTGGGGGGTGGGTGGGGTGGGGTGGGGGGGGGGGCAAAATGAAACAGGACTGGGGGGGGGGGGGGGGGGTGGGGGGAGCCCAAATATACAATGAACGTAAAACTGGAACAGACTGCAGCAGCATAGCTGAAAAACAGACCAAAAATGTAAATAAATTGTAAAGTGGAACAGACTGCAGCAGCATAACTGAAAACAGACCAAAATGTAAATAAATGTAAAGTAAAAGAGACTGCAGCAGCACAACTGAAAACAGACCAAAATGTAATAAATGTAAAGTGAAAGAGACTGCAGCAGCACTAAAAACAGACCAACCAAAATGTGACTAAATGAGAAAGGCGCACAACTGAAACAGCTGCAGCAAACTAAAAACACAAAAAAAGACCAAAATTTAAAAAAATACAAAAGAGAAACTGACTGCAGCAGCAGAGCTGAAAAACAGAACAAAATGTAAAACAAATGCAAAGTGTAACAGACTGCAGCAGCAAAACTGAAAACAGACCAAAATGTAAACAGTGCAGAGTGAAACAGACTCCCTCCAGCTCAGCATAGCTGAAACAGGCTAAAATATAATAAAAAAAAAAACTAAAGCAGTCCCCCAGCGACACTGTAAAAAAGGCCAAACCACAAGGACAGACATAAAAGAGAGTGCAAAGCAGTGTCTATCTAATATAAAGACAGAAGAAGATGAGTCAATCTTCGACAAAAGATGATAGAAAACAGGTTTAAGAACACACACACACACACACACACACACACACACACACACACACACACACATACACCGTGTGTGTGTGTGTGTGTGTGTGTGTGTGTGTGATGTGTGGATACATAAAAACATCATACATAACATACATCATACATACAGATACATCGACACAATAGGTTTCTGTAGGTTCTGAAGTGGGTAGATATAGCTTTCACACAAGGAAAGCTTGTGCCTGTATGTGTTCAGGGGATGTTACTCACTCAGAAACGTATGAGGGGTGCTTGGGTATTGTCTCCAATAATTGTAGGATGCAAGTAAATCAACACTGTTGCTGACTAATGACTAAGATTTCTATGTACCGTTATTGTTAGATGAGAGAGAGAGAGAGAGAGAGAGAGAGAGAGAGAGAGAGAGAGGAGAGAGAGAGAGAGAGAGTCATTCACTCAGAGGCACGAGGCTGAAAGTGAGCTTGTGTGAGGTAGATAGGATAGTGTGAGATATTGTAGAAACTTCTACATACACCCACCACCATATCCCCCACTATACCCACCTCACATAGAGTATAGCAGCCACCCTCCATTTATTTTATGTTATTATATATCTTTAAAACATTTACTTTAATCTATTCTATTTTACATTTATTTTTACTCATTTACTTTTATTTTCTTTATTCTATTTATTTATTTATTGTTTTCTTTATTGTTTATTTATTTATCATTATTATTATTTATTTATTTATTTATTTATTTATTTTTTTTTTGGGGGGGAGGGGAGGGGGGTTCCCTGTTTTCGCCCGGCGACCATTTTGACCATGACTAGATAAGTGTCTCTTTTTTGTTTTCTTTCTTCATGTGCTCTGTCCTAAATGTTATTTGTTCTTGCTTGAAGAAGACCCAAGCGGTCGAAACGCATTGCGTCTTCTCCTGTGTTATGTTTGTCCGCATCCTTGGCGGTAATTAGCCTTCTCTCTTTCTGGGTTTTGCTTAATCCATTTTCCCCTCTCAGTCACTCCGTTTTGAAACATCTACATACACATAAGACAACCTAACACCGAGTAACTTTTATTCAAGACTGACACAGCCTTTTATAAACTTTGAATTACAGTCAGATAAACAATAAACAGTAAACAAGTAGGGTAACTTTTTGCTGCCATAAAGAAAACCTAACACAGAGTAACTTTGTTTCAAGACTGCACAGCATTTTAAACTTGAATTAAGTCAGACGAAAGGACTAGGACAGGCAATACAAATGGATCTGCCTTCAAAGGGGATAACGATGGTTTCCTCGTGCAGCTAGTGAAGAGTTTTCTATCTATAATATAGTTTCTTAATTTCATGTTCCCATTTTCTTCATCTTCAACCCCCCCCCCCCCCCTCCTCCCTTAAGTCCAAATCTTTGCCAAGTCATTACTATGATGACAGAGGAGTTTGTTGGCCTGCGCTTGTTTTTTTTTTCCCCCACCCTAAGATTGTTCGTCTTTGTATTTGTCTGACTTTATTCAAGTTTAAAAGGCTGCGCCGGTCTTGAATAAAAGTTACTCTGTGTTAGGTTTTCTTATGGGAGCAAAAGTTACCCTACTTGTTTACTGTTTATTGTTTACTGTTTTCCTTCCTGCCTCATTTCATTTTCAGTTTCGTTTCAATTAAATCGAGGTTATTTGGATTTGTTTCTGTCCGTCTTTGTGTTTGTCTTTTGATCTCCCTTGCATCCTTGGGTGGATCCTCAAGCGTAGGGTTCAAAGATTGTCCCCTTACATTTTATACTGTTTGCATAATGTCTTCAGTTTTTCAGCAACTTTTTTCCTCTACACACTTTCGTTTTGTTTCATTTACTAGCCTTCACTGGCTGCTTTGGGGGTGCTGTTGGATTCTTTTATGAACCCTGATGGTGAGAATACCACGGTATTATGGACTGTGGTGTGTCTCTATTTGACGCCAGGAGCACAATCACAACCAGTTCCGTCTCCCTGATGATGTCCCCATCCAATAAATGAAAAACCAAAAAGCAGGTAATATAAATCGATCTGCATTAAACCAAAAACTATGCAATATAAATCGATTTGCCTTCAAACGCGATAACAATGTTTAACTCATATTGCTAGTGAACAGTTTTCAAGCCTACTACATATTTTTTAGTTCACGGAACCATTTTCTCCCTTTATTTTCAACATTTTTCCATCCCCTTTGAAGTCCAAATCGATATAATGATAACAGAGCAGTTGTTGGTTTGGGTTTGTTTCATCCTATCCTACTATTACATTCGTGAAGGAGGAAAAATGGGAGGGGACCTAGTCGTTGGTCTGTTGCTCAATCCATCGAGAGAGTAGTTGATAATCGATACGATTGTTGACGGGGGCGTCGAAGGGGCTCAGAATGTTTCGCCTCTTCTGCAGTCCATTATGGGGCTCATTGGTGGTTTTTTGCAGTCTTCGTGACACTCAACATCACATTTCTGACAAGGGGCCATCGCCCATGACCCAATAATGGGCTTTGGGTGTGTATCTACAGCCCCTACGTATATCACGCAAATAAAGATATAAACTGATATCATCAGATTTTGGCATTATGGTACACTAACAAAATCAATTATTTAATTCTCTCTCTCTGACACATGTGTGTTTGTCAAAATGTACACAGTAGCCTTTCTAAGATTAATGGGAAAGAGGCTTATATGTCTTGCTGTTCATTCGGTTTTGTTTTTGTTTTTTTTTTTTTTTTTGTTGTGTGTGTTTTGTCTGGCCTCGTTTTTTGTTTTAATTTTTTGTTGCATTATGTTGACCGAGACCTACACAATCGAACGACACTTCAACTTCTTATCACACTGTCTGAGCTTAGTTATAACTTGCCAGTAACGCTTCTGTCTATCAAATGTTCTTAGTGACTTGCCAGTCACGCTTCGTATCTTTTGCAGGTCAAGAGCAGAATGAAAAAAACAAACACGCACTTGGTTATTTGTATTTTTTTTTTTAGTAGTAAAGATCATCATCTCTCTCTCTCTCTGCAATCGCGTGCTCTTCTGCTTGAAAGTGTAAGGCTAATAACTCTGCCCCTATCCTCTTAGTTGATTTGCTGGCTTTACTCTAAATGACGTGTTGATCTCGATGGAGTGATAGGTTGATCTTATTGCCCGTCCGTCCACAGATCGATATCTCTCCCCCCCCCCCCCCCCCCCAGGAGAGCTCTGATTGGTCGTTGCCTCTTGGATTCCCCCGATTCTCATTGGAGAAAATCCAGGGGTAGTTCTTGAATCGGTTTGACAACGACCTGGTTGGGTGTTCTGCTCCACGCCAAATCAGAGCAAGAGAGGCTCTTTCGATTCACGTGTGTGAAGAAAAAATACCACGAGAAGATCAAGAACGAAGGTTGGGAGGGACAAACAGGGCAGGACATAGGCATACAGGTATTGGTGTGACCAAAAACTAATCACCCCTGCAACATTGTACGAGGTTTACCGTGTTGTCAGATCGGCCGTTAAGACAAAAGTGATATAAACGAAGTTACAAAGATATGCATGCTAATTGAGCGATATTGTTCATGATAATGACTGCTCTCCCCCGCCCCCCATCTCTCACCATCTCAAATGTTACCCCTAATAAAAAAGAAAAAAAAAAAAAAAACTGGGGGCCTGTTTTATTCCTCCCTCTCCTTTGAAGCCTTGAGACGCCAGGCGTGGCCTAGCCCAGTTGAGGTCCAGGAAAAGCTGTGGGGACCGGTGGGGGTCACAGTGGCGGACTGCTGACTTCGCCTTAACTAATCTAATTACTATCTAGCATGGCCGGGAACGCGAAAGAAAGAAACAAGAATTCCTGAACGGCGACCATATCAAGCTGCCGTGGAAACATGTCTTCTGTGAATTTAGGTTTCAAAATGGAGTGACTGAGGGCGGAAAATGAAGCAAAATTTAGCAAGAGAGGGGTTAGTTTGCCGCCAAGGACATAGACAACAAAGCACAGGACAAGACACGATCCATTTCGACCTCTTGGGTCTTCTTCAGGCAAAAAACAACAACAACAAAATTAACATTTAGGACAGTACGAACAAAGAATGTAGAGTCACTTATCTTTCCATGTAATCGGCACCCGAATAAAATGGCCACCAGACGGAAACGACCCAGACGGAAACGGCCGCTAGACCGAAACGTTTCCGTCTGGCGGCCATTTTATTCGGGTGCCGAATGCATGGAAAGATTAGTGACACTACGTTCTTTGTTCACACTGTCCTAATGTTAAATGTTATTTGTTTTTTTCCTCAAGAAGACCCAAGACGTCGAAATGCATCGTGTCTTGTCCTGTGATTTGTTTGTCTGTGTCCTTGGCGGTAACTAACCCCCTCTCTAAATTCTGTAAATTTAGAAAAGCCTATAGCTGTGTTCATGTCCACGGCTAGATTTGACTCATTACCGTAGCAGCGTAGGCTACGCCCGATCATCAAAGAGTACCTGACCTGCAGCAAAACGCTTGACAGCCAGTGTAACACTGAAATGACTGACTTACTTCCTGTGATTCATAATTCAGACGATCACTTAAAAAATAAGCAAGCGCTTCTCTGTTCTGACAATCCAGTCAACCCTTCAGCCAAAGTACACCTTTCCCCCAACCTCTCCTCCTCTCCGTTCCTTCGCCCCTCTTTCCCATTGTCCCATATCTCGTGGCTCGCCCTCTTTCCCATTGTCCCATATCTCGTGGCTCGCCCTCTCTTTCCCATTGTCCCATATCTCGTGGCTCGCCCTCTCTCCTATTGTCCCATATCTTATAGCTCGCCCTCTGTCCTATTGTCCCATGTCTCATAGCTCGCCCTCTTTCCTATTGTCCCATATCTCATAGCTCGCCCTCTTTCCCATTGTCCCATATCTCGTGGCTCGCCCTCTTTCCTGTCGTCCCGTATCTCATAGCTCGCCCTCTTTTCCTGTCGTCCCATGTCTCATAGCTCGCCCTCTTTCCTATTGTCCCATATCTGATAGCTTGCCCTCTCTCCTATTGTCCCATATCTCATAGCTCGCCCTCTTTCCTATTGTCCCATATCTCATAGCTCGCCCTCTTTCCTATTGTCCCATGTCTCATAGCTTGCCCTCTTTCCCATTGTCCCATATCTGATAGCTCGCCCTCTGTCCTATTGTCCCATATATCATAGTTCGCGCCCTCTTTCCTATTGTCCCATGTCTCATAGCTCGCCCTTCTTTCCCACTGCACCATGTCTCATAGTTCGCCCTCTGTCCTATTGTCCCATATCTCATAGCTCGCCATCTTTTCTGTTGTCCTATATCTAATAGCTCGCCCTCTGTCCTGTTGTCCCATATCTTATAGCTCGCACTCTTTTCTATTGTCCTATATCTCATAGCTCGCCCTCTGTCCTATTGTCCCATATCTCATAGCTCGCCCTCTTTTCCCATTGTCCCATATGTCATAGCTTGCCCTCTTTTCTATTGTCCCATATCTCATAGCTCGCCCTGTGTCCTATTGTCCTATATCTAATAGCTCGCCTTGTTTCCTATTGTCCCATATCTCATAGCTCGCCCACGTTCCCATTGTCCCATATGTCATAGCTTGCCTTCTTTCCTATTGTCCCATATCTCATAGCTCGCCCTCTTTCCTATTGTCCCATATCTCATAGCTCGCCCTCTTTCCCATTGTCCCATATCTCATAGCTCGCCCTCTTTCCTATTGTCCCATATCTCATAGCTCGCCCACGTTCCCATTGTCCCATATGTCATAGCTTGCCCTCTTTCCTATTGTCCCATATGTCATAGCTTGCCTTCTTTCCCATTGTCATATAATGTCATAGCTTGCCTTCTTTCCTATTGTCCCATATCTCATAGCTCGCCCTCTTTCCTATTGTCCCATATCTCATAGCTCGCCTTGTTTCCTATTGTCCCATATCTCATAGCTCGCCCTCTTTCCTATTGTCCCATATCTCATAACTCGTCCCTCTGTCCTATAGTCTCATATCTCATAGCTCGTCCTCTGTCCTACTCTCCCATATATCATAGCTAGCTCGCCCTCTTTCCTGTTGTCCCGTGTCTCATAGCTCGCCCTCTTTCCTATTGTCCCATATCTCATAGCTCGCCCTCTTTCCTATTGTCCCATATCTCATAGCTCGCCCTTCTTTCCTATTGTCCCATATCTCATAGCTCGCCCTCTTTCCTATTGTCCCATAAAGTCGCCCTCTGTCCTATTGTCCCATATCTCACAGCTCGCTCCAAAGCAGTGAAGACAGCAACAGTTTTTTTTTTAAGTGTCCTCACCCTGACCAGCTTTGCTGTCTGTGATTGTTGTGAAACAAACAGCTGCAGGAAGTAAAGACCGATAACAAAATATTCTCTTTCGAGCCTTCATTTCTTCTTCGACAGTTTCCTTTTCCTTCACCCATAGCTTCCACACTCTCCTGAGCCCCCCCCACCCCCCACCCCCCCACCCCCCCACCCCCGCCCCCCAGCCCTCCGTCTCATCCTTATCATTCGGTGACATTTGCCTGTGGGAGGATAGCTGGGAATGTCTTCTCGGTATTCATTGTTAAACCGTTTTATTGTAGGAAGGCTAGAACTACTTAAAACAAAGAACATGAAAGTTCATTACACACACACACACACACACACACACACACACACACACACGCCCCCCCTCCCCCTCCCCCACACACAGAGGTGAAAAATTGTATCCCCGATTAACAGTCATGCTGTACATATACATTTATTTCGTGTAAAAGACTAACTGTATGGGTAGAAACACACAGGCAAAATAACACATGCAGGCGCAGATTTTAAGAGAGAACGTTAAACATGTTGATAATCACATACTTGCACTTCATTCAGCTTCTGAGAGGCTATAAAGACAGTCAAAAGCGCATGTTACATTCATAGATTCCCGTTAGGCCTATGTTACTGTAAACATAGCCCTTACATGGACCGTACTCTTCACAGGTGACATTAAGATAAAATGTTTCTGGGTATAACAGTTGTTTATAACTCGGTCATATGTGATGTGTAATCGAGAGCTTTCTAATTACTTCACAGGTATCAAAGGTGTCAAGCAGGGATGTGTTTTCAAGCCCTGTCTTTTTTTTTTTTTTTTTATTGTTCACTGGCACAGGTGAGTATACAAAATATGGGTCGTTTTCTCTTGACGAAAAAAGACACAACATCCAACGTCCACATTCTTACAGACCGCTTCTGCTTCGTTCACTCAGACAGGAATCCAAGAGGCACTGACGAAGGCTGCTGTATGGCGGAGGCCATCCAGTGATCGCTTACAGACTACAGGCCTACTACTATCATTAGATTATATAAGCATTACAGAATATGTTAACAAATTACCAGCGTGAAAAACTTCGTTTATCATGGGTGTGATGTAAACGAAAAAACATACATACAAGCGGCTTCAGAAGTTTGTGAAGATGATTATATGCACCCGACGCTGGTGTTAATTTACACGCGGTGGTTTTACGAGCAATGACGGGCTGTCAAGTGTGTAACTGTTTTTCCCCTGAAAGAGCCTGCACTTTGAAGGTATCGGCAACGTGACTGAAGTTTGTTCCAAAGAGCTCTTCCAGAATAAGAATTTCTTGATTTGGATAAGTCGGTTCAGCAATGGAGAACCTGGGTTGCGTTTGTGCTATGTGTAGGTCTAGATAAAGAGTTTGTGGGATACATTGGGGGAGCGGAAGGAGAAGGGGGGGGGGGGGGGGCAAACACGTTATTACTGACAGCAGTCATACCCTTTGGTGGGAGAATTCCTCCTTTTTTAATTCTAAGTGTTTCAGTAGGAATTGACGATTTTAAATGAAAGGTCTCGCCTTGGCTTAAGGCTGTGTCAGACCAATTGACATAGGCTAGAACACCAAGGCTACATCAAAATGTTATTATGCTCTGCATAGTTATGCGGGGATTGTCCTCAGTCGTGACAAGCTCCTAGCATAACATCATCAGTCTCCTAAATCCCTCGAAGTCGGAGTGTGGCTGCCCACGTGGCAGGGTAATCAAAAACGGTTACACACGTAATGTTCTCATCCCTAGCCGATGCATTTGTACCATAGTGTTTAAGGTACTCCGGCTGTTCGGATGATCCCTGGAGTCTTTTAGCCAAGGTACAACAACAACAACAACAAATGAACGGTCTTGGCTGCTCTTTTGTTGTTACTGGTAAAAGGTTTCATGGTATTGGCATCAGTTGATTCAGCCAATATTGACCAAGAAGCCATTGAAGAAGGGACACGTGCATGTAAGGATAATTTTCTGTCTTTAAATTTCAAGAATTTGTCAGGAACATTTCAGTTAAACTGTTGACGCAGTTAGCTTAAGAGATACGGTGATTAATCTCTTCACCTTGAACTGAATCACTTTCGTCAAGTCCTTGACCATTAACAAAAATAGAAGGGAGCTTGGTGATTATGCCCCGTCTTATTTATTGTATTGCTATGAGCAAGAGGTAAGTAGGGTTCAGATGCACGTGATTTATATCGCATAGTAATACAACAAGATGTCAAAATGAAGACAGACCTGCTTGTGTTGATCAAGCTATTACACAAAATGGTCACCGAAGATTTCAGTGTAAAGAGGGAGACAACTGTTGTAAACTAATAACAGGAGGGGGCTTAATACAGAATACCGGGGTATTTAAAAGTGGGAATCAACACAAACAGTTTGCTGATTAAGACGGAGAGAGAGAGAGAGAGAGAGAGAGAGAGAGAGAGAGAGAGAGAGAGAGAATACGGTACGAAGATGTGTGTGTGTGCGGTGTGTGTGTGTGTGTGTGTGTGTGTGTGTGTGTGTGTGTGTGTGAGAGAGAGAGAGAGAGAGAGAGAGAGAGAGAGAGAGAGAGAGAGAGAGAGAGAGAGAGAGAAGAGGGACACGAAGATGAGAGAGAGAGAGAGAGAGAGAGAGAGAGAGAGAGATATGATGAGGAGGAGGGAGGAGGAGGAGGAGGTTGATGATGACGTGCTGGAGGAGGAGGAGGGGAGGAGGAAGAAGAAGAGAGGGGAGGAAGAGGAGGAGGGAAGGGAGGGGGGAGGAGGGAAGAGGAGGGGGGAGGAGGAGGAGGAGGAGGAGGAAGAGGAGGGGAGTAGGAGGAGGAGGAGGAGGAGGAAGGGAGGGGAGGAGGAGGAGGAAGAGGAGGGGAGTAGGAGGAGGAGGAGGAGGAGGAGGAAGCTTACAGGGGTGGAGGTGTGGTGGTGGTGGGGTAGTGGTGGTGGTGTGTACCGGAGCAGAGCAGTAAACACAACTGAAGAACAAAAATCCTTTCCCTAGCCACAAACCCTCTGCGGCCATTGTGGATCTAACGACTCGCCGCACGAATCCGGCGGAAGCTTTGTGGCAGTCATGTTGACATTCCCAAAAGGTCACTTCCTCTTTCAACAGCGCCATAAAGTGGACCATTTCCGGTCGCGGTCCCCCAAACCTCCAGATGCTCTTTTAACTTCTGCACCCACCGTAAGAGTTGGCTACCCTTTTGTCTGGTTTATTTTTACTCTTCGTTTCCATCTGTTTTACTTTCTCTCTCTCTCTCTCTCCCTCCTCTCCTCTCATCCCTCTCTCTTCCACTCTCGCTCCTCTCCTTCGTGCTTGCTCTCCCTCTCTCTCTCCTCTCCCCTCTCCTATCTCTCCCCTCCCGGTCTGTCTCTCTCTGTGTGTGTGTTATGTGTGTGGGTGTGGTGTGTGGTGTGGGTGTGTGTGTGTGTGTGTGTGTGTGTGTGTTAAGAATAAGCCTTAGCTAAAATTTCAAATCCTTGAGTTCAAAAAGTTTTTTTATAACTTCTCTCATCCCTCTTCCCCCCCCCCAACTCTCTTCCTCTCTCTCTCCTCTCTCGCTCTCCTCCCTTCTCTCCATCTCTCTCTCTCCTTCTCCACTCTCCCCTCTCGTCCTCTCCTCAGGGGCGCTCCTCATCTCTGTGTGTGCTGGTTGTGAAGGGGAGGGTGGGGGGTGTGGGCGGAGGGCGGAAGAGGTTTGAGCAAGGGGAAGGGAAGAGAGAGACTAATGGTATAGGGTTTGTCTCCTGCACTTAAGAGCTGAATGAGTGGCCCATATACCTCTCCACTCTCCAGCGGGCTGGAGAAAAGTGAACACACATACAAAAAACGCCCCCGTGGTCCGAACAGTGATTCGTCGGTGTGTTTACCTCCCCCCTGTGCGGCCATTCTGTCCCCGTGGGCTGGTCAATGGACGAGATCATAATGGCGTGTTGATCCGACCAGCACCAACCCCCCCACACTGACATCAATGGCCCGCCCCCGGAGTCAAAATGGATTGGGCATTACCTTGTTGATCCTGGATTCTCATTGGACAAAATATACAGGGACCTCGTAAAACGCGTTTGATAACCCTGGGTTGCGTCTTGATGCCGTGCAAACAGTTTTTGCGTCCACCGACACCAGGAGGAAGCACTGGCTGAGGTCTGCTGTTTCATAGGGGGAAAAAGATGATCAGCTATGCTATAACATTTAATCCTATGATATCTGAATTTTTTTTCGAAAGTATCTAAAGTACATGTATACTTCTGTGACGTCACGTGCACACAGTGGAAAGATAATCTTTTCAGAAATTAACAGTTAG
>JADBJO010028278.1:0-15000 GCA_016801955.1 Conus betulinus
TTGCCCATGTGTGTGTGTGTGGTGTGTGTGGTGTGTGTGTGTGTGTGTGTGTGTGTGTGGTGTGTATGCGTGTGTCCTGTCTGTCTCTCTGTCTGTCTGTCACATGATCTGGCGACTTTACGGAGGTGTTGGCTGTGTTAGGGGGTTTCGACATGCTCTCTCTCTCTCTCTCGCTCTCTCTCTCTCTCTCCTCTCTCTCTCTCCTCTCTCGCTCTCATCCTCAGGCGTCTCTCCTCTCTCTCTCTTAGGATAAAAAAAAACAACCAGACAAGATAGAGAGAGAAGCGAGCGAGCGAGCGAGAGAGAGAGATTTAGAAAGAGAGAGAAAAGAGAGAGAGGAGAGCGAGAGAGAGAGAGAGAGAGAGAGAGAGATAGAATGAAAGGTAAAGGACAAGGAAAAGCACTAATGAGCGAGAAAAAGCGGAGGAAACATTAAGTAGAAAAATGAACATCATGTAACCATCCTAACTTTATCCACAACAATTGCCCAGTATACAACATCGGATGTTTTTCTTTTTTTGCGTGTGTGTGTGTGTGGTGTTGTGTGTGTGTGTTGTGTGTGTGTGTGTGTGTGTGTGTGTTTGTTTGTGTATGTGTGTGTGGTGTGTTGTGTGTGTTGTGCGTGGTGTGTTTTTGTGTGTGTATGTGTGTGTGTTTGTGTGTGTGTGTGCTTGCGTCCGTGCGTGCGTGCGTGCGTGCGCGCGTGCGTGCGCGTGTGTGTATGTGTGTGTGTGCGTGCGTGTGTGTGTGTGTGTGTGTGTGTGTGTGTGTGTGTGTGTGTGTGTGCGTGTGTGTGTGTCTGTAAGGATCATCAGCAAGTTTATCTCACGCCATGAGGTGTTACCCCATTAGTCGTCACAAATCCGGTTTGTCACTCTGAGAGAATGCATTGAGTGGGGGTATTCAACACACAGAGAAACAGGAAACATCTGACAAATCGCCAGTGACCCCGTGCCTGTGGACACCGTGGACTGTCTGTCTGTCTGTCTGTCTGTCTGTCTGTCTGTCTCTCTGTCTCTCTCTCTCTACTCTCTCTCTCTGTCTCTCTCTCTGTATGTCTCTCTCTGTCTCTCTCTGTCTCTTCTCTCTGTCTCTCTCTCTTTGTCTCTGTCTCTGTCTGTCTCTCTCTCTCTCCTCTCTCCTCTCTCCTCTCTCTCTCTCGACTCTCTCTCTCTCTCTCTCTCTCTGTTATGCGTGTGTGGTGTGTGTGTGTGTGTGTCCTGTGTCTGTGTGTCTGTGTGTGTGACTGTGTGTGTGTGGTGCGTTTGTTTGTGTGTGTGTAGGTTGTTGGAGTGTCCGTATTTTCCGTATTCTCCCGCCTCTCCTCCTCCTC
The DNA here is from genome assembly GCA_016801955.1 of Conus betulinus. Classification (NCBI taxonomy): domain Eukaryota; kingdom Metazoa; phylum Mollusca; class Gastropoda; order Neogastropoda; family Conidae; genus Conus; species Conus betulinus. Next base: position 1,334 of record JADBJO010028278.1, read on the forward strand.
CCTCTCCTTCTTTTCTACCCTTCTCCCACTTCCAGAGTCCAAATCCTTGCCCGAACAAACCATCCACTCCTCAAGGTAGGGGGACAGTGGCACTGGTACTGCCACTTCATTTTTTTTTTCCAAAGGTGAATATTTCGGCTGATGGCATGTCTGCTGACTGTAAGTTAGTCATAAGTAAAAAGGGGAGGGAAGGGAGAGAGAGGGAGCGGGGAGGGGGGGGGGTTGACGTGGGTGGTGGAAAAGCGTGTGTGTTAATGGCGCTGAAATATGCAGATAAACGCAATCATTACTGGAAAGGAGGCTATAGTAAGCAAGGTTTTTTTTAGGCATTGAAGAAGGTGCTATATTCCCCATTCCAGCTCCTTCCGTCACAATCCCTCCACTTTTCATTCCTTGTTTTTCTTTTGTTTTCCATCCTTCACACTTTCACCTTCCTCCCATCCCCTCCTTTTTCTCCATACCTTCCTACAATTTCCACCTCCGCCCCCTCATCCCTCAGTGAACTTTTTCCGCTGAACTCTTTTTCCGGTGAACTGTTTTTGTTTTGTTTTTTTCTAGAGAACTCTTTTCAGTTTCAACAACCACAGAATTCTATGCTGTTTCGTTTTTGTCACTCGGCCAGTGTTGGTGCTTGAAAAAGAAAAAAGGTTTTATAATAAACCGACATGTTGCAGCTAATTCATAGGTGTTGTGTGTGGTTTCAACATTTTAATCTTCCAAGGTATTGTGTATTGTTCAATGCGTCATTCGTGAGTGGCCTCACAAAGTGAGTATTCAGTGCTGAGCGTGTTATGAATGTGTACGTAATGTATGCCTCACTCCTGTGTAACAAATATTTACTGAGTGTTGTGCGAGCTGCCCACCATTCGACCATCAGGGTCTTGCATGGAACCCACAGGGGGCCGGGCGGTTGGGGAGATGGTCGACACAGTGAAACAGCCGAGGACTGGACATTGAGGCAGAGCTGAACACGAAGAGAGTCAGTTGGACAGAGGCAGGGAACATAGCTCATGGGAGGCAGAGCTGAACACGAAGGGAGTCAGTTTGGACAGAGGCAGGAAACATAGCTCATGGAGGCAGAGCTGAACACGAAGGGAGTCAGTTGGACAGAGGCAGGGAACATAGCTCATGGAGGCAGAGCTGAACACGAAGAGAGTCAGTTGGACAGAGGCAGGAAACATAGCTCATGGAGGCAGAGCTGAACACGAAGGGAGTCGTTGGACAGAGGCAGGAAACATAGCTCATGGAGGCAGAGCTGAACACGAAGGGAGTCAGTTGGACAGAGGCAGGAAACATAGCTCATGGAGGCAGAGCTGAACACGAAGGGAGTCAGTTGGACAGAGGCAGGAAACATAGCTCATGGAGGCAGAGCTGAACACGAAGGGAGTCAGTTGGACAGAGGCAGGAGAAACAGCTCAGAGCTGAATCCTCTGAAGAACTGCATTTCAATGTCCAATGTTCCTTTGAAGTGAAAATGTAAATAAGTCAGTACATCCACCTGTCATGTGTTGGCCAGGTCATGCAGATATTCAGTGCTGAAGTAACGACCAGAATATGATTTGTATCCGCCTGTTATGTTACACACACGCGCGCGCGTGCGTGCGCGCACACACACACACACACACACACACACACACACACACACACACACACACACACACACACACACACACACACACACACACACACAAGCAGATATTCCATTTAATATTAACTACCAAATGTACGTAATATACCAATGAGATCTGATCACGCAAATAAGCTTTACCTTTGGTACTCGGTGAAAATCAAATAAAAAAAGGCATACAACACATTCATTCAGCAGTCGTTACTGATTATGAAATAAATTTTCCATTACAGACCAACGCAAAACATACGTAATTTACACGAGTTACGAACAGTCAGTTATAGCAGATATTCAGTACTGAACGAAGTACGAAAATGTAAGTAATTTAACCGTAGATATAATGCACAAAGTAAACAGGTATTTAATAATGACAGAAGCACAGAAATCTACGCAATTTTTCGATCAATTTTGATCGGCTGAATGAGAAAAATATACTGTACTCTTTTCTCACATGTATCCGCCCCTACCCTGCTCGCCTTTCACCTTTCCAGCCCCAAACCCGATCCTCTCCTCCTCTATGACTAATGTTTTGTCTCCTGCAACTCTCTTCTGCACCTAAGGACATTTTCTCCAGTAGTCTGTTAAAATCTATGTGCATTATTTTCTGAAAAGAAGAGGTTCTTACATCCTTGCTTACACGCTATCGGTCAGCCATTTCAATTTTTTCAAGAACGAGGCCAACAGGCATGTTTATTCACGTACTATCGAAATTCTTCTGCATTGTTTTGTCATATTGTCTCCCCTTACTTTGCTTTTCGACATCCCTGTCCAATCGTTGATGTCATGTGGTTCACTCATTTCCTTTTCTGAAACAATGTTAGAATGTGATTCCTCCGTCTTCGACGCACAGAAACCCGCTGGAATCGTCTCAGACACTTGGAGATATAAAATGTTGTCCCAGTTTGAATCGGGAAAATTAAGAGAACATCTGTGCGCATTGGTTTCTCTAAAGAAGAGATTGTTACATCCTTGCTTAGACGCTATCGGTCAACTTTTTCAATCTTTCAACAAAAAGGTCAACAGGCATTTTCATTTATCAACCACTGCCGAAAAATGTAATGATGGATTCGGCTATGATCTCTCTCTCTCTCTCTCTCTCTCTCTCTCTCTCTCTCCTCTCTCTCTCTCTCTCTCTCTCTCTCTCTCTCTCTCTCTCTCTCTCTCTCTCTCTCTCTCTCTCTCTCTCTCTGTCCATTTTCAAAGCACTAAAGCGAAGAGAGGAACTGTTGTCAGTTAGCACATAAATGCCACAGTAATTTCAGGAAGAACATTTTTGTTATGCAAATATTTTCGTTCATAATTTTCAGTATATGCGCCGGGCGTGTGTGTTTTCTACTTTTGTTCTTGACCTCATTGGAGATAGGTCGGTGGCCTTTGCAATTAAACTGAGTTTGAGTCTCTCTCTCTCTCTCTCTCTCTCTCTCTCTCTCTCTCTCTCTCTCTCTCTCTCTCTCTCTCTCTCTCTCTCTCTCTCTGAGTCACTGAATCAAGCATATATAAACAATTTTAGAATGACTAATAATTGAAACAACGACAGCCACTTTAGCGAGCCGTATCTGAACAAAAAGGAATTTTTCAGACAAAAACACATTAGCAGAGATGTCGCTGTGACAGTCAGACAGATAGATACACAGGCAAATAGACAGGCAAAGAAAACAGACAAAGGGTATAAGTGCCAGTCGGTCAGACAGAGGCAATAGGTTCCAGAGTAAGTCTCTGAGATCAAAGGGGGTTTCCGTCCGTCTTCGGAAAATGGAGAATTGTGCTAACAGAAAAAAGAGGATTGTTACTTCTCTCCAAAGACATCTGAGGCAATTTGTAGTATATCTTTGGGGGGGGGGGGGGGGGGGGGGGGGGGGGGGGGGGGGGGGGGGGGGGGGTGTGTGGTGTGTGTGTTGTGTGTGGTGTGTCTGTCTGTCTGTCTGTCTGTGTCTATGTGTGTCTGTGCTTGTATGTGTGCCCGCGCGGTCGTGCGTAGTAGTAGTAGTAGTAGTAGTAGTAGTAGTAGTAGTAGGATAATAACAACAACTACTACTACTACTGCTGCTACTTATACCGCTGCTGCTGCTGCTACTACTGCTGCTGCTGCTGCTGCTGCTGCTGCTGCTGCTGCTGCTACTGCTGCTGGTGATGATGATGATGATGATGATGATGATGATGATGATGATTCTGTTACTACTCTACTCCTATTCCTACTACTTAACTACTACCATTGCTGCTGCTGCTGCTAAAAATGGAACAACCAAGCAAATTATCAGCAAACAAAAAAATTCATATAGAATACCAGTCACCACAGTCATGTGCAGCAGGGGCTGTAAGAAGGGTGGAGGTCGTGGGGAGGGATGATGGGCGAGGAAGCTGGCGGGAGAAGGGGGGGGGGGGGGGGGGGGGGGGCTTGTGAGTTTTGTTGCAACTGGGACAAGCCTCCTTTAATCTTGTTATGTGTTTCCAGCGCCTCTCTCATTCCAGTGTGATCGCTGCCTGGTGCACTCCCGACAAAGAGTATCTTTATCTATTTGTCTGTCTGTCTGTCTGTCTGTCTGTCTGTCTATCTATCTGCCTGCCTGCCTGTCTGTATGTATGTCAGTCTGTCTCTGTCTGTCTGTCTGTCTCTGTCTGTCTGCATGCCTGTCTGTTTGCATGCCTGTCTGTCTCTATATCTGTCCCTGTCTGTCTGTCCGTCCTGTCTCTCTCCTCTCTCTCTCTCTCTCTCTCTCTCTCTCTCTCTCTCTCTCTCTCTCTCTCTCTGGGTTTTAAACAGCGGACGAATCAGTGCAGAACGCTCCATTTCAAAGTCAGACTAAAATAAAAGTTTGTTTTTTTTTTTATGCTTCTTCCGTCTGTATATATTTCCTGATTGAAAGCATTTCACCACATCCCCCCCCCCCCCCTGTCTCTCTCTCTCTCTTTCTTCCTCCTTCATCCCTAGCTTCTCCTATTTCGTCACCCACACGCTCACGAGTTTGTTCTTTGTTGCGATTTATAGGAAAAATTCTTCGCCTCTTTCTTTTGGGTGACAGAGAGGCTCAGTGCTCATGCACCGAGATCGGAGTCAGACGCTGCAAGTTTGAATCCCAAGGCGCCCAGTATTAACGCAAAACGAACAGCCATTGTTTTCTGTCAGTCTTTATGTTATGCCGTTCTGGTGGTGTCCGGGTTGTTCCCTTACCCCTTTGGTCTCCAGTGACGGCTACCCCCCCCATCTCATAAACCCCTCTTTCGGTGTGTGCGTCAACAGCAGACCGGAATGGAACATAATCGTTTTCTGTTGGAGTTTAGAAAGTCGGTATTTGATTCGTTTGGTATGCTTTGTCACATCTGCAAGAACGTCGTTTTCGCGCGCGCACGAGTGTGTGTGTTGCGTCTGTGTGTGTGTCTCTGTGTGTGTCTGTGTGGTAGAGAGAGAGAGAGAGAGAGTAAATGAGAGAGAGGGACATACAGACAGACAGACAGACAAATGGACAGAAAGAGAAAGAGAGAGAGAGAGAGAGAGAGAGAGAGAGAGAGAGAGTGTGTGTGTGTGTGTGTGTGTGTGTGTGTGTGTGTGTGTGTGTGTGTGTGTGTGTCCATGAGCATATGCGCGTGCATATACGGTCCTGCCCAAGTGCGCGTATGTGCACTCATAAGGATAGATCAGAATGTGTGTCTGTATGATTATATACCGCAGACCATGGTAATAGTCACTACCTGCCTTTCCTCCCAATGGCATCACCACCCGTATATTCCACATCCCTGTCCATTATACAGCTTACAGTTCCTTTCAGTTTCTCTCTAATTGCCAGCAAGGTGCAGAGCTATATTGCAATGAGCCCTCAAAATCAGGGAGGTTAGAATCAAGAGTTTACACACAAAAGGGACTGACCTTGGTTTGTTGCTTCTGTGAATGAAGGGAGTGGCTGGGCGGTGGGTGGATGAGACAAGAAGAAAGAGGTATGTGTGGTGGTGGTGGTGGTGTGGTGTGTGATGGTGATGGTGATGATGAAAGTTTGGATGGACACGTGCTATTTCAATGTCTTGCCAACTCCTGTGTCGATTCATCCCTCTGTCTGTCTGTCTATCTCCGTCTCTGTATGTCTGTCCGCCCGTCTCTCTCTCTCTCTCTCTCTCTCTCTCTCTCTCTTCTCTCTCTCTCTCTCTCCTCTCTCTCTCTCTCTCTCTCTCTCTGAGTTAATCGTAAGATAGAGGGTTATGCTGTAGAAATGGTCACCCACCACTACCACCATCAGCACCATCACCACTACCACCACCACCTCTACATCCTCGGAGAAAAGTGCTTTCCTACCCTTCATAAATGGAGACACGCCACACTACTGTGACCGTCAACAGAAAGCATCCCCAGATTGATTAAAAAGAGACTCTCCGTCTCTCTGTAACATTTTAAACTTCTTTTTTTTAATACCTGAAGAGAAAATTATTCTCTTCTCTTAACCAACCTTTTTAGATCTTGAATAGAAATGATTTTTCTTCTCATAACCAACTTAAATTCTGGTGGAGTCACTCTAGACATGTGACATGTTCACGTTGGCATCTGTGCATGAAACAGAGATGAAAGGTCAGCCTGAAGGTCATCTGTGGGCTGGAGTGTAAAGCACATCGAGGGGGAGTGGAAAAATAACCACACGAACAACAAATGTACAACCCAACAAACAAAGAGACAGAAAGACAAACAAACAAACGCTTGCTTCATTGCAGGATGAATAGAAATAAAACATTCGCAAAGATCGAAGCCTTGCATACAATGAATGGAGGCTGAAAAGACCTGAACTGTTCTCCATTCTGGCATTGTCCTGACTTCCTGTGAATTGACGGATGAGACGGGATGAGAAAAAAAAATGTTAGTGAGATTCTTTTCTACCATTTTCATTATTATCTTAATTGGACAATTAACATATCACCCATGCATTTTTGCCCATGAAACCCTTTTTATTAAATTACACTCTCGGCAGAGGGACAATGGAAGGGGAAATGTCTAGTGACATCCCTCGCCATTGAACAGACAGCGGATTATTTTCCATTTTCACCTTTTTTTAATTATGTTTTTCTTTCTTTCTTCAGTGTTTCTTTTGTTTCGTTTATATGTTTAAGTGGTTTTAAGATCTGAAGGAATCTTTTGAAAAAAAAATAATAGTAACATGGGTATGCTTTTAATGATATAATAATGAGAATGATAACAGTAACGACAACAGCACAGAAATAACAATATGCTTTTAATGATGATAATAATGAAATGATAACAGTAACGACAACAGCAACAGAAATAACAATGATGTCAACGACAACAGCAACAGAAAATAAAATGATGATGATGATGGTGATGATGATGATGATGATGATGATGATATGACGATGATGATGATGATAACTATATTATATCATTTTGTATTATATTGCTGTTGTTTTTTTGTCGGTGTTGTTGTTGTTTGTTTTGATTGTCATCATCATCATCATCATCATTGTTATTATTATTATTATTATTATTATCGTTATAGCGACAGCAGCAACAACACAAACTGTAGCGACATCAACACCAACAACAACAACACCAACAATAACAACAAGAACAGCAATAACGATATAAAAAACAAACCACAACAAACAACAACAACCACAACAACAAAACGCAAGCATAAAACACAGAGTTGTACAAACACACACGCACTAGGATCAAAATAATATGCAATGTTGCAAGAAAAAAGACACAAAGTCCTGAATAGAAACTCTATGGTTTGCTAAGGGAAAAGAAGGGAGGGGCGGTGCGGGGAGGGGGGGGGGGGGGGCAGGAGAAAGAGTACGAGAGTGGAGAAGATGGGCGGGAGTGGGGGGGGGGGAAGCAGGATGATGGCAATAATGAGGTTCTGTGTTGCCACTTGGACCCTTAATCTGGTTATGTATTCCAACGCTTCCAGCATTCCAGCGTAACTGGTGCATGACACGAACATGCTAAGGAGCTTTTCTATCTCTGTGTCTGTCTGTCTGTCTGCCTTTCTCTCTGTGTGTGTGTGCGCGCGCGCGCGCGCGCGCGTGTGTGTGTGTGTGTGGTGTGTGTGTGTGTGTGAATGCCGGATGTGTGCGTGCGTGCGTGCGTGCGTGCGTGCGTGCGTGCGTGCGTGCGTGCGTGCGTGTGTGTGTGTGTGTGTGGTGTGTGTGTGCGTGCGTGCGTGCGTGCGGTGCGTGCGTGCGTGCGTGCGTGCGTGCGTGCGTGCGTGCGTGCGTGCGTGCGTGTGTGTGTGTGTGTGTGTGTGTGTGTGTGTGATGAATACTGGATTTTTAATGTGGTAACAATTGTAATGGGCATATCATATGGACCGATATACACACAGTCAACAGGAATACGTGATATCAAATATATGATTTGATATGTTCCCTGGTGGTCGCGTTTCACATGCTGTGTTAAGCGGTATGTACATTTAGTGACTGTGTGTGTGTGTGTGTGTGTGTGTGTGTGTGTGTGTGTTGTGTGTGTGTGTGTGTGTATGCGTGGATGTGTGCGTGCGTGTGTGGGTGTGTGTGGGTGGGTGGGTGGGTGTGTGTGTTCGTGTCTGCGTTCGCGCGCGCACGTGCGCGCGCGTCGCGCGCGTGTGTGTGTGTGTGCGCGCGTGCGCGCGCATGCTTGCTCTGTATGTGAAAAGCCCATCGAAAAAACGATCCACTCTACACAAAGCGCTACTGCATACACACCCTAATTCTTTTTAGCCTCTCAACCCTTCGACAACCGATCTGCCCCTCCCCCCTCCCTCCCCTCCTATTCCCCATCCCGTTTTCCTCCTCGCCAACCTTATGCACGTGTGCACCTATGCATAGTGTGAGTGCGAGCGCGCGCGCGTGTGTGCGTGCGTTCATGCTTGTGTGTGTGTGTGTGTGTGTGTGTTTTGTGCGCGCGCGCGCGCGCGCGCGCACGCGCGCGCTTATGTATAACTGTCCACTGCTTGTAAGAATGTGTCTACATGCCACGGAGTGTGTTACTAAATTTCTGCTATCTCTGTGTGAGTGTGTTGGGACGACCGCTGTAACGAGGCTGTGGGTTGCAACTGGGACAGTCCTACTTCAATATTGTTTGGTGTTTCAGTCAGTCTTCCACTCTAGTGCGTGACTTGTGCGTAAAGCATACAACGTGGAGAGCATCTTCATCTGTTTTTTCTGTCTCTGTCTGTCTGTCTGTCTGTGTCTGTGTCAATGTATGTAACTGTCTGTTTGTTTGTCTGTCTGTCTGTCTGTCTGTCCGTCTGTCTCTGTCTCTGTCTCTCTCTCTCTCTCTCTCTCTCTCTCTCTCTCTCTCTCTTTCTCTCTCTGCCTCCAATCCATTGCTACACAGTCAGTAAGTATGTTACACAATGCAGTGTAAGATAGTATACACTGCATGTAAGTCAACAAGATGTAATAAGTACAGCACAATGAAATAAGTAAAATGGCGTACACGGCAACGCAATTCAGTGTAACGAAACAATATACAAGGCAGCTAAATGCAACACACACACACACACACACACACACACACACACACACACACACACACACACACACACACACACCCACTCACACACTGATTCATACACACACACATACACACGCATGCACACCGCACACATGTACACACACAGACACACACAGACACACACACACACACACACACACACACACACACACACACACACACACACGCGTGTGCGCGCGCACTCACACACACACACACACACACACACACACACACACACACACACACACACACACACACACACACACAAACAGAGAACACACACACACACACACACCACACACACACACACACACACAACACACACACACACACACACACACTCACACACACACACAAAACACAACGTAATACAACACAATACAACACCACACCACACAACAGAACACGGCATAACACAATCCATTGTGACCACGACAGAAAGCTGTAGTTCAAATCCTCTCTCTGCGCCTATTCTTTCGCGCGTCTCAACCCTAACATTTCCATCTTCCCTGAATGGCCCAGTGGGAAAGACCAGAGTTGGCCCCATGCCACCGCGAGTTCCAACGCCGCTGGCGGCCATCACAAAACATATGGAGTTTGTCACCGTCCGCCTTCACACAGTGTCGTTCTGGTGGTATCGGTGTAGTGTACGACAGGAGCCTGCCCACGCTGTCCCCAAAGGGTTGTGCCTGTTCTGCTGTATCGTCTCTGCTGAATGTGGACGACGTTTATCTTGAATAGAACTATCCTCCTTCTCCAGACAGACACAACAAAGAGTGGGGTGCTTCTTTTTATTCTTCCTCTTCTGTGTACGCAGGCTGACGCTCCCTATATGGACAGGGCAAGCATTATCCCATCTACCCTACAAAGGGAGTGGAGTTTTGTATGAATGACCGTTTTTTTTTTTTTTTTATTTTATCCCGCCATTAAGGCAGCCCTACTCCATCTCCGGGGAAGGTGCATCCGTACCAACGGTCAAACTGGCCTTCTCTTCCGAAAGTTGGTGATGGGATTTTACGTGTGTGCAAGTTGTTATGCGTGCGTTCGCACACGGAATCTCGGTTTATAGTCTCCTTCGAAGGACTGGAAATGGAGTCAGAACAAATGTAGCTCCGAGGGAAAAATCCCCCTGTACCGAAACGGCCTGGCGGAGAGTCGAACCCGCAACCCTTGGATTACGAGTCCGGCGCTCTATCAACTGAGCTATTCCGGCCCCCAGAGTGGGGTGCAAAAAGAGGCATTTTTAGATCTATTGAACTATGACCTCTTGTACGGCAGTATCTTAGCGTCAACAGGGCAAGTGAACTGTTGACATTTTTTTTTTTCATTTTTAAAATAACCAAATATGGGTGACGAACATAGTTGTGAGAATGCTGAAATATGCTTTGTTCTGCTGATGTGGCGTAAGCTAGTCAGTTAATCTGCTGTTGTGGTTTGGTCAGTGTTGCAGATTGCAGGCTGGGAGACGTTGGTTTCAAGTCCCATGCGAGGCATTGATTCACAGAAATGTTCGCCCCGGTAAGTTCAGAACCAGTAATTGAGTTTGCTAGAACCTCAGATGGAGGCACCGAAACCACATCATTAAATCAACCAACTTGATGATTTTCTCTCTAGTCCTAAATTTCAGGACCAACTGTGATGGCGTCTTTATCTCTTGGGTATGGTTGAACCGAAGTTTGTTATAGGATGAAGCGGCGTTAAAAAGCTTAAAAGCCCACCAAAACTACCTCAGCTGTCCGAATTGGGATTAAAGAATCACAATTTCAGCATACTCTTCTTTCGCTTGATTCCAAAAGATAGTTGTTTACCTGGCAGACTAGTATCTCTGAGCGAAGAATGGCCTGATTGAAAATTAAATGAACTCTGCAAAACAAGTATGTGAAGAAAATAGAATTTTCGGGATCAGAAAAGAAAGAGAGAAAGAAAGAAAAAAGAAGTTAACTCAGTTCTTCCGATGAAAAACTCTTGAGACTTTCTGTGAAGAGAGAACACAGCTTTGATATCTCCTTTGGTCTCTCTGCATTGTATGTCTGGAACTTCCTGCCATTCGGTTTTTGCAAGATTTCATCTGTGCTCAAGTTCAACAACAGCCTGAGATCTGATCTGTGTCAACAAACATCTCCTAAAGCTGTGTTGTTTGGTGCGCGTGTTGGGTGAAACGTGGGTGGTTCGAAAGGGAAGGAACTGTGCACTGATGTAACAAAAAGAAGGGGGGGGGGGGTGGGAGTTGGGGGGGGGCAGAGGAAAAGCGATTTGAGAAGGATGATCACCTTGAGTGAAAGTTTGAGCGTACAGCACAAAGAATGAATGAAGCAAAAGAGTTCGCTGTAGAAATGCTGTTCCCAGTTCTCCTCCTCCTCCTCCTGCTGCTCCTCCTGCTCCCCTTTCTCCTCCTCCTCTTCCTCCTGCTCCTCGTCATCATCTTTTTCGCATTATTATTATTATCATTATTATTATTATTATTATTATCATCATCATCATCATCATCATCATATTATTTTATCATTACTATTATCATTGTTATCATTATTATCATTATTATTATTGCTATTATTATCATCATCATCATCATTAGCTTCATCATCATCATCATTAGTACTACTACTACTACTACTACTACTACTACTACTACTACTACTACGACTATCAACACCACCACCCCACCACCACCACCACCACCATCGTCTCACCATAGAAAGTTTTGTGTTTTAATCCACGTCCGTTGATTGGTCTGTCTGTCAGCCAGATCCCGGGAAATAAAAAGAACCCTGCTGAACCAGTTTTCCACCAATTTGTTGGAAAACACACAAAGTTGCCTAAAGGACACAAGCCAACAGCATTTGGTGCCATTGATCTGTGGAGCAGATCGGAATCAGAGAGGAGACTATAATATACGCTCGACCTTGAGAGAGGCGTACGCTCTCCAGAGGGTCCCCTGAGGTAAGCATGTGATTTTAGGAAAAAAAATTGTATTCATGCAGTATTTGATTCAAAAGTAAAATGTTTGCAAAGATTCTGAGTACATCTCTTCCAGATTATGAAACATGTGTTCTTTGACACACAAATTGTTTGTGTTTGTTTTGTTTTTTTTATTGATCTGAACTCCTCTCATTTCTTTCACGGTCGCATCTTCAGCAGATGTGCACCCACACAACCACACATTCCAGACAACACCGTCCACAGCCACAGTCTGACCCGTCCCTTTACAACCCCGGCACTGGTTAACCCCAAGGACCTATAATCATGATAAACCCTTTATGAGACAACCCACCAGAGTTGACACTGCACTGCTGCCGAGTCCCTTTGGTGGTGGTCAGTGGCGTGGGTCTGTCTGTTTATCTATCTATCTATCTATCTATCTATCTAGCTGTCTGTCTATCTGTCTATCTATCTCTCTATCTATCTGTCTGTCTATCTGTCTATCTATGTATTTCATTTATGCATCTATCTATCCATCTATCTGTCTATCTATCTGTCTATCTATCTGTCTATTATCTATCTATCTCTCTATTTATCTATCTATCTATCTATCTATCGATGCATAGTCTATTCCCATAGGAAATACTTTTTTAAAATTCAAGCTTTCGCCACATTTTTTTTTTTTCAGGAATAAAACACTTTACAATAACGCGGTTAAACATTGCTTTTTAAAACTGTTTTCAGCAAATAGTTGTTTGATATATGCACAGTGTGTACACGCACGCACACGCACACGCACACACGCACACATGCACACAACACACACACACACACACACACACACACACACACACATATATATATATATAATATATAGTGTGTGTGTGTGTGTGTGTGTGTGTGTGTGTGTGTGTGTGTGTGTGTGTTCCCCCACTACTTAATTGTTCAGCATTTTCTATTATTTGGTTAATGAGTGAGAGATTGCGTCGCTTAGCAGATCCAAGTAAAGGTTGTTCTGCACAATTCTTAGCTGCTGACAATGCTTGGGTTATTCAACAGCAGAGCTGACCACTCAGACTGTTTCATATCTTTTTGATCTCCCTTGCATCCTTGGATGGATCCTCAGGCATAGGCTCAAAGATTGTCCCCTACACTTTATACTGTTTGCATAATGTTTTTAGTTTTACAGCAACTTTTTTTGCTCTCCACGCTTTCGTTTGGTTTTCATTCTACTACCCTTCGCTGGCTGCTTTTGGGGGTGCTGTTGGATTCTTTTTTGAACCCTCGGTGGTGAGAACACCACAGAGTTATCGACTGTGGTGTGTCTGTATTTGACGCCAAGAGCAGGTGTCATGGGTCGTGTCTCTCTAATGAATCCGATCCAGCGATGAAAAAGCTTAGGACAAAACATTATAAAGCTTAGGACAAAGCAGTATATGTAGATATGCTTTTGAGAAAAATTGTAAAAGTAGATGTAGATACGTCCTCCAGAAAAATAGTGAAAGTAGATACGTTTCGCGAGAAATTGTAAAAGATATCACATGCTTCTAGTGAAGTGTTATCATATTTATAGCATATTTTCTTAATTTTATGTTCCGGTGTTTTTGATTTGTGTCCTCTACGTTTTTTTTTTAAGTTCAAGTTTTT
>JADBJO010028279.1:0-20321 GCA_016801955.1 Conus betulinus
CAATAGGCTAATTGGTCTTCATGCCGAGAGACACTGACACTGACAATGACACTGACACATGTTTATTGGCATTAGCTTTTCACAGCCTTAGTGTCAAGGGGGAGCAATTTATGAAACAGCAGTATACTAATAGCAACGAGAAAAAAGGAAAATACTCATGCACATCCACTCAAAACACGCAGGCTCACGCGCGCATGCCGACTTACACGTCTACTTCAACCACGAGCAGTTTCCAGTCTAGGGTCACACACACACACACACACACACACACACACACACACACACACACACACACACACCATCATCATAATAAATGCCAGACTCGACCATCCATCTACAGTTATCTAAGTACTAAACGTTCATCGGAACCAAAAAAAAAAAAAACAAAAAAAAAAAAAAGTACTTATTTTGTTTCAGTTTCTCTCGTTTTTTTTTTTTCACTGTAGCTTTCTTCCGCCCAATACCGTTTTGTTCTGTCTTTTTTTCTTTTTCTCTGTAATTACCTTCCTTATGTTACCCTTGTCATTCTTTTTTTAGTATGAGTGTTGTTCGGATGACAGTATCTTGTTCCTCGTATTATTTGCTTCTGCATAAATTTTGAAAGCGATGTTATCATTTCTCCGTCTCCGGATATAAGAATAGCTACTAAATCATATCTTCTCGAAACAGGTAAAGAAAACAAACTACACTTATTTCGAATTGACTCATATGCAGGGCAATGAAAGATAAAATGCCGTTCGTCTTCCACTCCCTTGCAACACATTAAGCACAAATTATCCATTTCCTGATCGTCAATAAACCATCTCCTGTTAGCCTTTAATCCAAGAGTTCTCATTCTTAGTCTGGCAAAAAAAAAAACCTCGATGCCATCTATTTTTAATGACTGAGATATATTTTTCAGCTTGGAAAATACTTTTAAATGAGCAATACCAACTATTTTTTGTGTTTTCGTCTACATGGGAATGCCAGCTTTGCTTATATGAATTGATTAAACGATCTTGAAATTCTGAGATAAAGACAACGTCACTTCCAACTCCCAGACTCATCCAAACTATACCGAAACCGTTCTCAGTAAAAACTTTTTCTGATGTTGTCTACCCAATTTTGCCTTCCTTCTTCATGTTGCTGCAACACCATTTCATACGCCTGCCTACATAATCTTTCCATTCCATTTAGCCAATATTTTACACTCTTAATAGTTGTTCGGAGCTTTAGTGGATATCTGCCAGTCTCGCCGTATGCAAGCATGTTAGAGGAGCTAAGGGGTATATTTAAGAAACGTTTTATAGCAAAAGTGTGTACGGTTTCTATCTGCTTATTCTCTGCTGCACCCCATATTTCTGCTGCATATGTCAGGATAGGCTCGATCTGTGTGTCAAATAACTTCCAGAAACGTGAAGAATCAGTGGAACGTAATTTGTTCATAGCTCTGAGAATTTCAGTGACTCCCTTCTTTCCCTTTTCTACACATGCCTCTGTCCAAACTGTATTTAAGTCAAGTCAAGTCAAAATTTTATTTACTGATGGGACATTGAATAAGCCCATCATTGCTTTTTTACATCAAGCCATAAAAAAAACAGCACACAACAACAAATAACAACCATAACTGAGCTTAGTGGTAAAACTTACTCCAAGATACTTACAGGAATTTGTAACTTTTACTTCCATATTGCCATACCACCATGAATGAATAGAAAGATGTCCTCCCTTACGAAAAACAATTACATTCGTTTTATCCAAATTAACACTCAAAGTAAGCCTATCAGCTTCCTGTTTTAGAATGTTCAACTGATTTTGTAAGCCAACAGCAATATCTGAGAGAAGAATGATATCGTCGGCAAACAGCATCAAAAAAACATTTCAAGAGCTCCTGAGTTCGTCTTTATTCCATGCTCCTGAATTCATCTGTATTCCATGCTCTCCTCCTTTTGATAATTCAATAGCTAATTCATCTATATTTCATGCCGAGAGAGAGAGAGAGAGAGAGAGAGAGAGAGAGAGAGAGAGAGAGAGAGTGTGTGTGTGTGTGTGTGTGTGTGTGTGTGTGTGTGTGTGTGTGTGTGTGTGTGTGTGTGTGTTACGGATTGTGTGGTGCTGTGTGAGTTACTGTCTTATTTTCACTTTAAAAGTTCGGATGCGTGTAACGGTTATTTCTTACACACCCACACAACACGAACATGGACAGTCAGGCAACACACAAGTTAATTATTTTTCCCCTTTTATGTGCTTATAGTTAATTATTTTTTTCCCCTTTTATGTGCTGCCTTAACCATCAAAATACTACTAACACATATTACCATAATATACATTAACAGACACAAAAATCAACACATGCCACTACCAGCAAGTGCAGCATCAAAGGGAGCTTCAGCCGTCACTCTCAAATCTGACACTTCTTTTTCGTACCTCCCTGGCACCGTCAGTAGTGTCCCAACAGACATAGTCCACACAGCTTTCTGCAACAAGCCCAAGTCACAGTCTTCACACGGCAAGCAGAACCGTTCACGAATACAGATCGTTGAGGCCCACAGGGTACACCCACACTGGAGAAAAAATCTCTCTGAAAAAAAAAGTCACTCTGGCAGGTTCCAGGGGGAGTGAGAAATTACCTCTAGCTTGGGTGATATCCTGTGTCATTTGTATTCAGGGACTACAAAGGCCATTCTGATGAAAGATCCCATTGTTGACTTGCTGATAGGAAAATACAGCAGTAGGGAAGGATGGTACTCACAGGGACGTTCCTGTCTTCAAAGCTGTTGAACACAGTGGTGTGTCTGTTTGTAACACGGGCACAACAAGCCAGAGAGAGGATGTTCAAACCTCTCGAGTCCACAATGGAAGAGGTGGGATGGATTACACCTAGTGAACTGAAAACAGCTCAGGCAGAAGATGAAACCCTCAACACATTTCGCTTGTTGGTGAAAGAGGGGAAGTCCCGACAGGCAGGAAGATTGGCTGTGTGAAATTTCTGGTGCTGAAAGGCATCCTGTACCACCAGTATACTAACCAGGAAGGGACTTACACACAGGTGGTGGTCCCAGTAAAAATTAGGCGGGTGCTTTTGAGGTCGTCACATGAATCTTTGAGGGGAAGCCATTTGGGGACAAAAAAACTCTTGGGAGAATGTGACGACACTTCCTCTGGCCAGGGATCTGTTCAGATGTTCGGCGCTTTTGTCTGTCCTGTGATCTGTGCCAGAAAATGTCATCGAGAGGTCGAACCAAGACGGTTCCCTTGGTGCAAATGCCACTCATTGACACTCCATTTCGTCGGTCCCTATTGATTTGGTGGGTCCGATCCAGCAGCATCGAAAAGCGGAAACCGCTACGAGCTGACAGTGGTTGACTATGCCACTCGATACCCTGAAGCAGTACGACTGAAGAACATTGAAGCTGAAAGGGTTGCTGAAGCTTTGTTTGGGGTCTGGTCATGGGTAGGTATTCCTTCTGATAGCTTCTGACTGATAGAGAAACTCAATTTACCAGTGAAGTCATGGCCCAGGTAAACAGACTGATGTCAATCAAGGGCCTGACCACGACTCCCTACGATGCCCCATGCACCAGGTTGGTAGACCGCTTCGATGGCACTCTCAAGTCCATGCTGAAGAAGCTGTGGCAGGAACAGCCCAGACTCTGGGACATATTTTTGCCTGCCCACTTGTTTGCTTATCGAGAAGCACCACAGGAGAGTCTGGGGTTTTCGCCCTTTCAACTTCTGTGTGGGCAGACAGTTCGGGGTCCCCTTGCTGTTTTGGAACAGGCATGGACTGATGAGAAGGCATCAGAAGTGAAGACCACGGCACAGTACATGGTCGATCTTAGAACCCAGCTGGAAGAGACTTGTGCAGTGGGCGCGACAGAATCTGAAAAAGGCATCAGGCTGCCATGCCAAGTATTTCAATCCCAAGGCACAGTCACGCTCATTCCAACCAGAAAGCAAGGTTTTGTTGTTGTTGTCAGCCAAACACAACAAGCTTCAAGCGAGCTGGCAAGGGCTGTTAGAAGTGGTCAAAAAAGGTTGATGAAGCTGATTACAGAGTGAATGTGGGTGGCAAGGTGAGACTCTATCATGTCAACCTATTGAAACAGTACCGTGAGAGAAAAGAAGAGGGTTCTTGTTCTACTGCCCATGTTGCAGTAGTGATGGGGGAAGGTTCTTGTGGGAAGGCTGAGGGATTCCTTTGTGTCCACTGTACAGTGAAGAATCTGCAGCTGATGTGTATTTTGGACCTGCTCTGTCAGGGTAACAACGTGAACTGGCTTTGCAGATTCTGAAAAGCAAATCCAGAGTGGTGATTGATCTTCCCTTGTGTACAGAGCTGGCGGAATGTGAGTTGCCACTGCATGAGGCTACACCAGTAAAGGTCAAACAATACCCTCTCCCTCATGCCAAACAAGCTGTGGTACAGAAAGAGGTGGAGGACATGCTTAGATTGGGCGTTATCGAACCAGCAAGCTCGCTTTACAACTCGCCCGTTGTGTTGGTGACCAAAAAGGATGGGTCAGTCCGTTTTTTTTTGTGTTGATTATCGGAAGTTGAACCAAATGACGGAGTTCGATGGATAGGCTTTACCAGATACTGAATATCTGTTCAGTCGCCTCAGCAAGGCAAAGTTCTTGTCAAAAGTAGACTTGTTGAAAGGGTACTGGCAAGTGCAAATCAGGATGAAGATAAAACAAAGATTGCGTTCTCTTCCCCACTTGGAGAGTTCCAGAGGGCCATGATGCCCTTTTGGCCTTCAGAATGCAGTGGCTGTCTTCAGCTGAATGATAAGATGGCTGTTGAGTCCATTGGAGCGGAAAGACGTACAAAATTCCACGGATGATATTATCATTGCCACGGAAACATGACAGCAGCATGTGGAAGCTCTAGGGGCCCTGTTCAGAAGGCTGGATAAGGTGAACGTGTCAGACCGACCTTCCAAGTGTTTCATCGGCTTTTGGAGCTGGAGCTTCATGGGCACTGTGTGTGGTGGGGAGGGGGGGGGGCGCGTCCCATGGAAGACAAGATAGAAAGGATTAGTGAAGCTCCTAGGCCTTCTACAAAGAAGCGAGTGCAATCCTTTCTAGGGCTGGCAGGGTACTACTGGAGATTTGTGCATTTTTTTTTCTAGACTGGCTGCTCCTCTGCTGATCTTACAAAGAAAGGTTGTCCAAACCATGTCCAGTGGAATGAGAGCTGTGAAAAGCTGTCAGGACTCTGAAAGACTGGCTTTGTGGTGAACCAGTTGTCCGACTTCCTGATCCGGGGGCACATTTCGTGTTGCGAACTGATGTTTGACCCAAAGGGCTTGGGGCAGTCTACTCCGGGAAGGGGAAGGGTTGTGGCAACCAGTGCATTTATGCCAGTCGGAAGCTGGCCCCAGCTGAAAGAAATTATGCCACACTGTAGAGCTGAGTGTCTAGCAGTGGTGTGGGCTGTGGAAAAGTTTGAACCCTACTTGTATGGGAAGCATTTCTACCTGTAAACTGACCACCAACCTCTGGCTTTTCTGCAGAAAGCCAACAATACCAATAGCTGGCTGATGAGATGGGCTTTGTTGTTGCAACCATATTCTTTCATGGTCCAAATGATTCTTGGAAAAGAGAATGCTGGAGCTGATTTCCTTAGTCGGGTAAATTAGGTGGTGAGCCAGGGGACTTTTTGCCAGGTTACTGAATGAAACTGTTTCTTGAGCAAGATGCGAATTGTCATGAAGAAAATGATTTATAGGAAGCAGCTCTTTCTGGGCTGAGGGGCTTCTGAGTGGCGTTTATTTCCTTTGATCAAATCCTCGGTTGTCACTTGACCCGTCGACTGTTGATTATTGATTAAAAAAGATTTTTTTTTAATGACTATCAATTTTTAGGTTGTGGTTAGTAAATGACTGTTTTAGATTATTTGAGTTGTTGAATGTATGTTCGTGTTGTTTGGTTAGTCATAAATTGTTAGTTTTTATTGGTTAGTGTGGACTTGTGATGTAGGACAAATGTTGGTTGGCATGTCCCATTATGATATTTTGCATAGAGGGGACAACTTGTGTGTTGAAAGGATTATTTCATTTGAGAAAAAAAAATGTTTTGTTACTTAAGTAAATTGATATTTCCCCAATTCTTGGGAGATGGTTTAGTCTTTTGGAATGACTACTTGAGTCAGAGGGGTTTTGGGGGCACTCTCAGTCTGACAGAACTGTTGTTTAAATGTGCACGTGGATGCTGGTCCATGTTGGATTTAGTCAGGGTGTGGAATCTGGTGTCTGGAGCACTGTTGGTTGTTCAGTGCCGAGATTCCGAGACTAAGTAGAACACTTTTTGTGGAGGCGTTATGTTTTCTTTGGAGAGACTGGTCAGGGAAGTTTTTTTTTTTTTTTTTTTTGTTTTTTGTTTGTTTGTTTTTGCTAGCTAGTATGTGAATTTGTGGATTGAGTGAGGAAATATAGGTGCTGAAGTATAATTTGCCTTGGTATAGTTAAGTTGGCTTGTGTATATTGATGGAAGGAGGGGTTGGAGTATAGAAAAAAATGTTAATTATTTTGAGACATTTTGTAAATTTATTTTGTTTGTGTGGGAGAGAGAACATTCCCTTTGCATTTGGTTTCTGTCTGAGCCACCGAGTTGAGGCTCTGACACGGGGGAAGGGGACGTGGGTGGGTGGGATTTTGTGACAAGAGGGGTAAACCAGGATACTCTTGTCCAGATCCAGCGGGACTTGGAGTGACTGTTCCTGCGAGTCTTTAGGGGAGGACCGTCTGGACTGGAAGCCCTGCAGCCAGGACTTCTTGACTTCGCCTTTTGGCTGGCAGCTGAGCAGAGACAGTTTGTTGTCGGCAGTTTGGCTATCCGGGTATCTGAGGAACTGGGCTGAGACAGCTCTGGACACTCCATTCTACTTGTGGGACATTTATGCCAGCAGATGTATACAACTATCTAGACTTCCCCCAACCCAATATGCCAGTGGCTGTGATGAGTGAGCCTGAAACAATGGCTCTGATTTAGGTTGTCAGTTGGACTTGAAAATGAAGGAAGGACACTGGGGTGATTATTGCTAGAGTTTAGAGTGGAAGTATGTGTGAAGGTAGTTGTAATTTTTTAAAAAATGAGGAAAGAAGTTATCTGAAAAATAAAACGATTGTTGAATTGTTAATCAGGCTGGTCTATTTTGTTCGGTTTTGTTTTTATTTGTTGTTGTATTTGTTGACAAGATGAACTGTGCTATTGGTTAATGTGGAAAAGTTGGCTATTAGTACAGTTGCCAGGTTGAGACAAGCAAACTTATTGAAGTTAGTGTTACGCCAGCTAGAACCCCTAGATAATCTGAGCTAGACTGGTGGCGTGACAATGTAGTTCCAAAACAAACGGGAATAGTAGAAAGTTATAACTGTAGTTTCTGTAAAGAGGAAAAAGACAGCATTGAACATATGTCCTGGTAACACATGCATGTCAATGAATTATGGAATCATCATTCAAGAATTGATAAAAGGAAAGTGTGTTTAATAGCGAATAATCGGTATCTATCTAAAAACGCGATAATGTTTGGAGCAGATGACAATTTGACAACTGATACAACATTAGATCTTATAATACTGATAGCCAAACACAACATTTTTAGCTGTAAAATAAACAAATGTAAGCCTTCAATAACAGTATTTCTCAAAATACTAAAGAGAAGATATCACCTTGAAAAATGCATTGCAACTGTACAAGTGAATCTTCTAAAATGTAACACTAGTTTAATCAATTAAGAAACTGATAATCAAAATCTTAAGACACCTGGATTTAATATGTGGATATGATATATGATATGATATGTTTAGGATGTGTGGATAATTTCATATGGTATTCAAATATCATTGAATGTTGATTGTAACATGTAGACCACTGCTCGTCTTGCATCGCAATGTCGTGGCGAGGTCCCATTGGCCAATTGGCAACTTAGCTGGTAGGTTGACTTGTTGGTTGGTCGGCGGGGCGCGGCTGTGGTGTAGTGATGTCATATTGGTAGCGGGTTCAAGAGCCTATAATTAACTTTATATTAATTGTTGAAGAAATAGGAAGACAAAGATGGATGGGATTTCGGTGGTGGTGTGTACTCAGCTAGAAAATGCTTAAGTCTATATAAATCTGTATTTCGAAGGATGATTACAGTGAAATAATATTATGTTATGTATCATGTACAACTGCTATCACGTGGTACCACATGGAGAAAACAGTACTTCATTATTACAAGGTGTACGTGTAGATTATTTAAGTATCATTAAATCGGAAGAAGAAAGTGTGGGTGTGGGTGGGTAGGGGTGGGGGTGTGAGTGGAGTAAGCAGTGTGTTTGTTTGTCATCGTGTGCTTGTAGTTTGTAAGAAACCAGAGGACTGTTCTTAGTGAATGCGTAGATTATAATTATCCATACTGATATCTTGGATTGCTGGGTGGATGGGGTTTTCAGTTTCACTTGGATTTTTGTTTGTGTGTGTGTGTGTGTGTGTGTGTGTGTGTGTGTGTGTGTGTGTGTGTGTGTGTGTGTGTAAGGGGTGGGGGTGGGGGAACTTTCCTCAACATACATTGAACTATCAAACACATTCATACAAAAAACACAAAAAACATTTCTTATATGTTTCACCATTTTATTTCCTACAATATTTTCCAACATGCATAAATATGATTAATAGCAAAACAACGTGTGGCAATTTGCATCTGGAAATGTACAGCAAAGAGAAAGATCATATTGATGGAAGAATGGAGAAGAGAGAGAAAGAAGGAACTGTGGAATGGAAGAGGGGATGAGGAAAGAAATAAAAACGTTTAAAAAGACTGTCGCACACAGAATGTTGTTTTCTGCCTCACCTTGCCTGGTCCACACCTGTCAGAGGTGTAGGGACAATGGACTCATCTTCCTGTTCCGCACACTGAGGTTTGTAATCACATGGAAAATGTCTATACAGGTCGGGCCACACCGACTGAGAACAATTCCACAGGTTGAGCCCTGGCACTCGACGAGGTTTCCAGTTCTCTACCAGGAAAGAGAAGCGTAGTTTAAATGGACAGTAATACACGGCTGTAAAAACAGTATAGTCTCGTAAGTAAACAAAGAGACATGAGATTCATTCCTTGCTTCATCACCCAAGTCATCAGGAAAAAGTAACAAAGGGTACGAGTGTGTTTGTGGCTGTGTCAGACAACACTGCCTCGAGCCACATGGACCAAGGAAAAGTCTTGATAGATCTCCGGCCATCTTTCTTCCATCTGACAGGGCTCAGGAAGATGATGTGGTCAGGTGGTCTGGTAAGAGTAATACAGCTCTGCACTATTTGTGAACATGAAGGTGGCCCATCAAATCCTGGCGACTGTATATATCCTGCACCACAATATTTTCATAGTGATTTCAACACCAGCCATGAATTCAACAGGACATTCAGTTACAAGCTATGTTTTCAAATGCAAGTAGACAACACTAAAGGGAGGGACATTCAGGAGAATAGGCGTAGATGGATGTTCTCTCATATCAGCATATTTTGGTTCCAGCTGCATTAAGTTGTATGCATTTTACCTTCACGTTTCCAGTTCCAGTGTTGAGAATCCAAGTTTGCGTAGGCAGGCTTCCTCCCCCTCCCCACCCCCCTTCCCAGAAATGCCGGTAGTACTACATTTCAGTAGACGTTTACGACACTGTGCAGTGATGTGGGCTAGGGAGGAAAGCACTGATGTGTCCAGCGTGCAAGAAGTATAGGTGATGGAACCCCATCAGTCCGGCTACGGATTGTTCATGATGGCAGGAAAAATAAACGAATTAAAACTGGCGAGACAAATTCAACTTTGAAAGGGCTGTAATGGGGTAGAATGGAACTGTACAGATGCAGATTGATGGGAAAGGGGATCACATCGACAAACACGTCCCCAAGTGTATACAATGAGGTTTGGGTGTGCGAATTATGTGACAGTCACTTCAGTGATGAGGAAGAGAAACGCTGGGCCGTGAGAAGTATGAAGTTTAAGTTGCTCAGGTGGAGTGCGTGAGGATGAGTATGCAAATTGACTCAAGTCAGTGCTCTGCAGTATTTGTGTAGTAGACATTGATTGTGAGAAAGCAGACTTCGGTAGAGCTGCAGGCATTACTTTGAGATAGTTTGTGCTGAGTAATAATTTTACGAGACATTTAGTAAGTTAACAAAAGTGATCAATTCAGTTCACTTTAGTGGTTTGTTGAATGTCTTTTAATCGCCAGATGATATTAGACACCTATATAGGAGAAAGGAAAAGAAACAGGGAAAAGAAACCTCCACACTTCACTTATCATTCATGTTAATACTTTCAAACACACATCCGATATATGCATATTTACATAAGGGAAATACTGTGGTGGTACACAAAACTGTTGAGATTTATGAAAACATTGCACCCCTGTGACTGCGAAATAACCATGGCAATTTCAGCAACATATGAACCATATAAAACAGTATTGACATTATCAAACTCATGCATCTAAATACTTTTCTCCTGATATAGCGAGGTCAGTACTGACCAAACGAAAGATGATACACAGAAATGTTTTCTCTGCAGACACAAGTAATGCCATGAGAATATTTAGTGTTCCAAGAATTCAGCCTTGGTATATAAATCAGTCTAACAAAGTGCCTTTGTCACGATGGTAAAGTAGTCTTTTTTTTCTCTTTTTTGTTCTAAAATTCTGCTTCTGTTTATACTTGTCCTTTATTTGGATTCATTCAGAAGGTAAATCTAATGGAGTGTTTTATACATTTTCAACGTTTCTATTTGCGCATTCTTTTGCAGACAAAAGTGAACGAGGATGAATTGCTATTTTCATGCTGTTGTTGCTGTTGTTGTTATGCAATGGGTTGTTGTTGTTGTTGTTGCTGTTTTAGGAATGGCAGACACCTTAGGAAAAGGGAGGCAGATCAAGACTCTTTGCTGACCTCTGCAGAGTCTGTATTTTCTGTGTTAAAGTTTGTCGTTGGGGAAGGGCAGAGAAGGGGAAAACAATCTCATACCTTTTGGCGTGACATCACGGTTTAAGCAGGTTCCCAGAAATTGACAATTAGATTTATAACTTTTTAGTTTTGATACCAAGTATGGATATATATGTAAAACTAGGGAAATACTAACAGCACCAGTAACTAGGTCTTGATGTCTGATCGCAAATCTCTAAACTGTTCCAGGTATATTGCAACAGCTCTCAATAGGACGAAATATGTTGATTTAGATACAGTAACTTACGTCACGTTGATAGGACAAAATAGTTTTCATTTCTGTTTATAAGTTTAACGATTGTATTTACAGGTGCGAACATACAGATTGATATCCAAACAAAGCTGGCAAGAAAGCATGATATGATACTGATTCTCTTCGATGATCGCAACAGTCTGGCAGCAGGTTAGCTTAAGCAGTCACCATGGTAAGAGAGTTCTGAAGTTCTAGATTCGGAACAACACGACACAGAACGAAAGAAAAAAATAAGGAAAAAAAGAAAGAAAATTACGTCCACACAATCGCCTCGCCTACGATGACAAGAATACGAGTGCGCCATGCAGGTAAAAGTTAAAGAATGAAAGAAATATCTATGGTGCGCACAAGCTGATTCACACAACGTTACAATCAAGGCAGACACTTCTGACCACCAACAAAAAAGCTTCGACAGCAGTGCAGTGTCTCCTCTGGTCGGGTGCCTGATGACGACTTGGCGTTTACTCTCCTTGTGGATTGCTAGTGCCATGGCTGCGACTGAAAGATCCGGAATGAAACGGGTGCCATGTGTGAAGCAAAGCAATGTAAATAATGTATTGTTAGAGATGAATTCAGAGAAAAAAGGAAAGTTCGAAATAAAAAATTGTCAATGTCACAAACTTTAATTTGACTAATGTTCACAAGATGCGGAGCATTTAGATAATTTGAACAAGCACCAACGAATTTGAAGCTGAATTTGTGGAAAGATGACAGTTATAGAATGGACGTGTTCAAACTGATTTCATTAAATGCCAATCTTGCGCCAAATTGGATGAAGACATGTGATTGCGCGTTCATTTCCAGCGTCCTGAGTGTTGTGTATTTTGCCTGAAGAAGACCTAAGAGTTCAAAACGCGTCATGTTTTGTCTTGTAATTCGTTTGTCAACGTTTTGGGACGGAGCTGTTGCAACAATGTTTCAAATTTGTGTAGATTTCCGCCTGCAGTCGCTTTGCTTTGCAAATAGATCTAGATTAAATTCAGTTAACCCACTCTGTGACAGTGGGAAGCCACAGTGAATGTCAGACAGTAGAGCCACTGAGGTGACACAGAAGATAGGATATGCCTGGTATTCTGGGATGATCGGACTACTAGTTTCGGATGACACCACATATCTGAAATTGTTCAGAGAATCCATGTCCTTCCCACATCTGCTTACTACCGACAATAAAAATATGCAGAATTAAAACAACTGTTGCCAATGAATTGTTCACCTCCTAAAAGGTCTTTCACAGAGAGTTTAAGTATACTGATCATTTTTGCATATGAATATAATATGTTGTCAGTGGAATACCTCCAGGGCAATCCCTCAGACCCTCAGGATGGATGGATGAATTAATGACTTAATTAATTAATCAACCGATAATCAATCAATCGATCGATTAATCAACCAATCAATCAATCAATCAGTCAGTCAATCGATCGATTGATTGATTGACTGATTGATTGATTGATTGATTGATTGATTATTTATTAACATGTATTTATAGCTGTTGACAATCTCGACAAGTATTTCATCATCTGTAATATCACAATTTAGATTTTCAATCACTTCAGAACCATCATCATTTGTATCCACGCCCACGTGGTTTTCCTCCAATTGTGATCATTGACACTGGAAGAAAACAAATCCCTAAAGTGTTTATACCACAGATCTAGAGTAATGCTGCTTTGTGTGAATTCTTTCTTCGTTAAAGGTCTGACCATTTTTAAAAAAAAATGCTTGGTTCTTTAGAACTTGAGTGTAGTGCTTTAACAACGTTTTTTTTGTGTTTCTCTTTTTTTCTCTGCAAGAACATGTTTATATTCTTTCCATTGATTTATATCTTGTATTCTGTCTTCTTTAGCCTTTTCTGGCGACTTTTGAGATGTTTTTGAACTTCCATTGAGTTTGTCTCAGAAAACGACGTTTCATCCAACATTCGCCATCAAACCATGCATTATTATTTTTTGTCGCCCAACGTGATCTGTTTTTTTTGCATAACTGAGCCTGCTTTATGCATAGCTTCATTAAATTTTATCAAGGCGTCATTGATATCGATGTCAATCAAGCCGAATGCGCTTACCATCAGTGGCAATACTCTTCTGAGTAAAACTTAGATTTAAGCTCGGAACTGTTTCTCAACAATCTAAATATATTTTACTATTGTTTGTCTGCTAGAACTCAGAGCAGTTTCATTTGGTGGATATAAGTTAGTTTCAACTCAATAGGCATATGTTTGGATTTTCACTCTAGGAGAAACATAAATGCTGAGTCCAAGGTTCAGATTACATCCAGACAGAATAAAATAGTAAATGATACTTGCTGCATTGTGAGCTATGTAAGTAAAGTCCCCGTTCATCACCAGATAACAAACCATTCAATATTACAAAATTAGATTGGTCACAAACGTCCAGTGAATATTTTCCGAACTGGTTAACGGTGGGAATCTTTAGATGACCGTAAATGGAGAGAATCGTCAAAAAAAAATCAGGATCGATATCGAAAAGCAGAACATCTCGCCCATTTTTTTTCCACCAGTTCTTGCGTTCAAGTCACTACATATCAAAACAGGAAGATCACCAGTAATTTTAAAAGTATCTAGCTGACATTGTTCAAGCAAAGACACGCCACTGTAAATATCAATATCATTATAATAGTAGTCTGAGATAGAGGCAAATACATACCAAGCAAGATACAGTCTGTCTTTAAACCTGTATGTGTCTTACACAATTTAGTACGATACAGTTGCCAAACTCCACATGAATCAGAGATATAATATTTTTCAACCGTTTTCTTACAAGCATTGCAACACTTCCAGATAGTCTTGCTGTAACAGAGCTTGTCAGTCTGACTGGAGGTGAAAGAAAGACGTTATTATCTGGGAAAAGAAAATTTGGAAATTTTGAAGAGAAAATTTCAGAAAGAAAGACAAAGAAAATTTGGAAAATTTTGCAGAGAAAATTTCAGAAAGACAGACAAAATCAAACGTACGCAGGTATGGCCTAATGCTTGGGTCATACAGACAAGTCAGTCCTGTGGGCCGATCTCTGATGGCCTGGTCCACCAGGACGACTTCTGATCTGCAGATGTCCATTGTGGGAATACGCATGTCTCCCATTCAGCATGTGTTGCTGTATTGCTCTGTGTTGTTGGGTGGTCAGATCAGAGGCAATATGGACACCAAGTTCATCTCTGCCATCTGTTTTTCTTTTCCCCTTGTCTTCCAGAAGGATGGTTTTGTCAGGAAAAGTGTGGAGACGTACCAGCAGAACGCGTGGATGGTTTTGATTGTGTTGTCGCTGGCCAAGTTGGTAGGCACACTCTGTGTCAGCAATAGTCCATGGTTTGTTTGTATAAAGCCTACTCAAAAGCTTGGCGACTTTTTTGCAGCACGTCTTTTTGTCTTCATGAGAGCTCTCGTAGATACTGAAGAACAGAGACTTTTGGAGTGGGGCCTTCAGTTTTTCCATTGTTGACTTTTGGAGTGGGCTCTATCAGTTGCTGGTTTTCTTTCCAGCTGTTTCATTTCATTCAGACTCTGCCTTTGCTGTGTCAGTCGGTTAAAGTTTGACAGGGCCTCTGTCAATCTCATTAGAGCTAACTGTGTTGTTACCTCCTGGTTTTCTTGTTCCATTGAATTGCTGTGGTTCCAATGCTTTGCATCCATTGCATGTCAGGTAGGAAAGGGAGCAGGGAACCTGCAGGGACAGGAGGGAAAGGGTGAGGAGGGGGAACAGACAAATGGTAGGGTTGAGTCATTGGGGTAAAATATAGAGTAGGGTTTGGTGGGGGGTGAACATGTACTGCCATGTGTGATCAGTATATCATTCCGTCAGCACTCGTACTGGTCCATTTGATTCAATGTCGTCACATTGCAAGAGAAATCCAGACAAGAAAACTATGAAGCAAATGGCAAGAGTTCCATTAGGACCCCTCTTTGTCTCGTCATGCTCTCTCGTTTGAAAACATGGGCGGTCACTGTAAATCTGAGAGTTGGCTCCTGAGTGACTTGGTTGAAGAAAGATCGGAGGGGGGCGGACCGGAAATTGTCCTGAGACGGATGACGTGACCGTCTGATCACTGTCGATGAAAGCCACACGACACTTTCAAAACGGGTGAAAAAGAGACAAGCAGTCCGAACAAAGTTCAGTGGCCAGCACAGTTTCATATTGCTAACCCGTGCACGCACGATCGCCTCGGACGTTTTCTGCATGAAAACTTGAAAACACCAGTAAACTGGCCACAAACACTTCTATACAATAAATTTGATGCTGGCATGGCCAGTTCGTCTTCACAAATTGATTGGTACTAAATGTATTACTGATTCGCACTGACTAGAAAGTGTTAATTAAAAAAAAATGCCACACAAGATATTAACAGGACTTTACAGCTTCATGATATCAGCTCACCTCTCACAGTAGGCGAGTGAGCGATCGAGAGAGAGAGAGAGAGAGAGGAGAGAGAGACAGAGAGAGAGAGAGAGAGAGAGAGACTGGCTTTTTGACAGAAGAGAGAGACAGACAGAAAAAGAGACAGACAGACAGAGCAAAAATGGAGAGAGAGAGAGAGAGAGAGAGAGAGAGGGAGAGAGAGAGAGAGAGAGGAGGGGCTATTTGTAACCATCACTCAGATTATAAACTCACCAGCAGTCAAAGACAAATCAATGCGTTGCAGTTCCAGATGCCGCCTTTCAGACCGCTTAACGGCAGAAAAGGACAATGAGATGGACGCCTCTCCACAGATACCATGATACCAATATCCATAATTTCTATAACACATCCCCACCTTCAGCATGACAGTGTCTGTCATGCTGTAGTGGACAGGGTACCCTCGAATGCACACTGCCTTATTCTGGTTTTCTCTGATGGTACTGTAATGTTCTGAATATCTGACCACAGCACTGCTTCTGCATTCTTTACCTGGAAACGCACGACATAGTCAGAGTGTACACTGAGTATAAACTGGCACTCCCATTTGTGACCTCCAACCAGACTGAAAGCATGGAGCTGACCTGATGACCCGTTAAGAGTGAATTCTTTCACGACTGGGTCTTCCAGACAGGCGGTCCAACCAGAAAGTCTTAAGGACGTATTCTGTGCTTCAGCAATGCTGGTGGTGATTGTGTCTGCAGTATTCTGCTGTGTCTGCCCATTCAGACTGGTCTTCCCAGACCTTGTTACCAGAGGGACACGGTGCTGAGCTGTGTCAGTTTCTGTTGCATTCAGTTCATGATTCATGTGAGTGTGTGAATAGCGCGCGCTGCTTCGCACGCGCGCGTGTGCGTGTGTGTGTGTGTGTGTGTGTGTGTGTGTGTGTGTGTGTGTGTGTCGGTATGTGTCTGTGAGTGAATGGTGAAAAACAGCAGTTTCTGTGAAACTGTTTGTCATGCTGACACATACACTTACCACCATTTATTCTCTGCAGGTTGCACTCGGCCTTTGTGGAAAGGTCCAGGGCTTTTGGTTTTAATTTTACAAGTTTAGTCCTGCCTCCTGGTAAGCCTGCACTAGTTCTCTCTCTCTCTCTCTCTCTCTCTCTCTCTCTCTCTCCTCTCTCTCTCTCTCTCTCTCTCTCAAGTAACGTTGATTACAAGTGTACACATTATTAGTCATCTGATTCACAGACAAAAAGAGAGAAAAAAAGCCTTCTACGAGTGAATCATCAAGACTTTTCCTTTTTAGTCATGTGTTACAAGGTAGAAATCCATTTTTCATGTATGCTTGTATGTACGTATGTATGTATGTATGTATGTATGTATGTATGTATGTATGTATGTATGTACGTGTGTTTGTACGTGTGTTTGTATGTTTGTACGTCTGCATGCGTGTAAGCACTTATGTACGCATGAGTAGTTACTTATCTATTCACTTACATACATGTACACATACGTTTATATACATATACGTATAGTTAATATACATAGAGAAGAGAGAGAGAGAGAGAGAGAGAGAGGGGGGGGGGGGGGCGCGCGTGCGCGCGCGCGCGTGTGTGTATGTGTGTGTGTGTGTGTGTGTGGCAGCACCTAACTGTCTCCAGAGTTGGAGAACCTAGTTGAAGAGGACAACGATTGCGGCAGTCGTGAAAGAACTTTGAAAGCGTTTATCATGTGACTCACTATGATTTTTGTCTTGTCCTCCTGGGTCGGAACGCAGATATTGTCCCTGTATTTTAAGCCATCTTCGATTCTTCTTTGGAAAATGTATAAATTGTTTCTCCAGTGAGGATGAGAATTAAACTGGTAAAGTGGAGATGCATTTCCATTGTGAGGAGAAAATTACTATGTATGTAATGAGATGAAATTTGGTCCCAGCTAGTGGATCTGTGGAATGATTCTTTATTTCCATTCAGTGAGGAGAAACTGGTAAAAAGATGTACTTGTGAATTACTATGTATAATGAGATGAAATTTGGTCCCAGCTAGTGGATCTGTGGAATGATTGTACCTCCACTGGAGAGGAGGAATAGAAAATAATTGTTAGAAAACAAACCTATTGTTTATACCGGTAAAGTTGATTATCATTTAGTAAATTGTTCCCTGGAGTTGAAGGGGAGAATAAGAGATATTGTAGTTCGCCTTCAGGTAGTTTGGAGCGACTGCGTTTGCACAGAGTGAATGCTGAGCTGAGTGCGTGCATGCATTTGTGCTCAATGTGAAAAACACTTGTCCTCAACATTTACAGCGCTTTTATCACTTGTGAAAATAATGTCTAGCATTTTCAATTTGTTTTCTGTTTTGAATAAGGATTTTCGGTTTTCTTGCCTTTGACTGCCTAAACTCATAGCTTTAGTCTTATAGCATTTCAATTTCAGTCCTGAGAAACCTGTGGATGTGTCTACTATGTTTTTGTCTGGGGTCTTGTCATCACTGTCCTTCAGAGGGACAAAGAGGAGTGGAGCTAGCAAGGGATTTATTTAGTAACTGGAGGCCAATAACACTACTAAGTACAGGTTATAAAATAATGGCAAAAGTGATTTTTGATGAGACTAATTGGTAACGTAATTAATGAAGACCAGTCTGGATATATAAAGAGCAGAAACATAGCTAGCTTTATACGCACAATTGACAACGCCATCGAATATGTTAATTGAATGAATGAAACAGGTTATTCCTTCATGTAGACCAGAACCAGCAGGAGTTGTTTGTGGAGATCAGCAAGAATCTGAAGCATAATACTTCCGCAGGGCAAGCAGCTCTTCACCACAATTCTTAGTGATTGTGCGAGCTCACCAGCAGGAGTTGATGTTGACGTTGTGGCTCCCTGCATGCAGGAGGAAGCTGATACACACATTTTTCTCCATGTGGCCGCAGCTGCCTCGGCCGGTCATCGCCGAGTAAATGTGCGAACCGTGGACAGTGATGTTGTTGTGCTGAGTGTCTCAGCATTTCTTGCCCTTGGACAAAAGATCGATGAACTCTGGATAGCGTTTGGTATGCGACGTAGTTACCAGTGCATTCCAGTACATATCATTGCTTGTGAACTTGGGTTATCCAAAGCAAAGGCACGGCCAGCATGTCATGCATTAACTGGATGCGAGACGACCTCTGTATTCTCTGGCAAAGGCAAGAAGACGGCATGGTCAGTGCTGCAGTCTCTTCCGGAACTCACTTTGCCTCTACAGCTTCTCTCGCGCACTAACCCCAGCATAGAGAGATACACAGCAATGCTTGAGAGATTCCCCATGCAGCTGTATGCTGTTTAGGATGATTACTCCACAAGTGTAGATGCTGCCAGACTTCACCTTTGTTTTTGCACAAAGGGAAAGACTGAGCATATGCCACCAAGCAGTGATGCTCTTCATCAACACCTCCTCAGAGTAACTTATCAGAGTGGACATGTGTGGGGTAATATGCTGAACAAAGCTCCAGCTCCACTCAATCCAACTGAATGGGGATGGCAAGAAGAATCTCCCGATTCTGTGCCAACACCAGTTTTACGCCACACTTCCTCTCATTTCAAGAAACTTGCCAGAATCTGTCAGTTGCAAGTGCAAGAAGAATTGCAAGGCTTCTTGCAAGTGCAGCATGAATGGACAACCCTGTATGATCCTCTGCAATGTATGTGTACCCAAGGCAGCACCAGGAATGAAATACAGAGAAATGATGATCCGATTAGTTCAATTGGTATAAAGATAATCAATGAATGTGAACTTCAATGTTTTTAGACACCTGTTACTTGTAGTTAAGGTTACATGAAAGACTTTTGACTGATTTGAAGTTGTGCTGTCGTGCTGTCATGCCTGAGTCAGAGTATATATATATATATATATATATATATATATATATATATATATATATATATATATATATATATATATATATATGGGGGGGGGGGGGGGGGGACAGGTTCAATAGGTCTTCCGTATGAGTATCTCACTCTAATTCCTGTTTCAATAAATTGTATGAATATTTCAATTTTGTGCATCATTTTCAAAGTTTGACCTTTTAAATGCAACACAAATGTTATATTGACAATAGCAATGTGTTCAGTAACCTCAAAACATGCGTTGCATTAGTTTCTATGACACAAAGTTCCTGGGCTATGTTTTGACCACATTACTCGATATGGCCGAGGGCGGCCATTTTGGATTTTGAGATAAAGCTTGTGTCTTTGGATAAATCTGTTCCAAAAGCATTGAGGAGCTTCTATGCCAAAGGGGACCTTTGCATCATGAATTGAAGTCAACACCCAATTTTGTGCAGCTAACAAACCTACTAAAGTTTTCCGAATTCTCTTTGTCGAAATAATATGGTTGAAGACTGTCTCACTAAATTCCACACGGGGATAAGAAAAAAAAAGCTTTAACTAGTATAGCTTATGTGGCATGGAATGAAACAGGAAATAGAACTGCATAGTAGCAAGTGTTATTTAACTTACTTATATTCGCAGAAAAAACGAGACCATTCTCTGTGTTTAGACTGAACAAGAAGGTGGAGGAGGAGGGGAAGGAGGAGGAGGAGGAGGAGGAGGAGGAATGACTGAAAGCTCATAGATTTAAGATGTCATTTCCATGCCTTGTTCGTGACTGTTTGCCCGACATCAATGCACTGACTGATGATTTATTGTCTGCATACAGATTGGGAAGGGAAAAAAAAGTGAATGATAGATGGTATGAGCTAGGTGAATTTTT
>JADBJO010028280.1:0-2500 GCA_016801955.1 Conus betulinus
GGACGAGGATAACACAAATCTAAATGTGGGTTTTGTTTGTATATCATGAGAGATGCATGACAATCCACGAATCTTCACAGCACAGTTCTAACAAGCAGAATACACTGCGGGAAAATCTGAATAATCTTGGGTTAAAAAATATAAGAGAATCTGTATTACTCCATCGATAATCTCATCAATCATCATAGTCATCTACCTTCTTCATCATCGTAAGCATAACCAGCATCATTCATATATCATCATCATAATTCATCAGTGAAGAAGCTGCTCACACCATCATCGCATCATTCATCACATCATCATCATCAGCTGAATCATAACCATCATCATCGTCATAATCTTCATCAGGCATGGTCAAGATCTCTAGTCATCATCTTAGCATTCTTCTTCATTGATCATCAACATAATCATAATCAATCATCATCAGCATCGTGTCGTCGTCGTCGTCGTCGTCGTTGGGTTCATCATCATCATCCATCATCATCACAGCGTCGTCGTCAAAATCGTCGTCTTTGTCGCCCATGCGTCATCGCGGTCCTCATCATCATCATCATCATCATCAGAATCATCACATACCATCGTATCACGTCGTCCATCGTCATATCACAATCAAGATGGCCATCACGTTCAACTCGCGTTAGAGAAAAAAATGGGACAAATAGAAGATAGAACGAAACATGATGACTCTGATTACTTACACATTACGTATTTGCTGCTCAGTATGGTCCTTTGGCTGTTCCACTTGTTTTTTGTCCTTGCTTTCGTACACATTATTAAAAGAAAAATGGGGAAAATGAAATGGAGTCAGTCAGATTCAGTTAGATGGTCCACAATCCAAACAGGTCATCCTTTCCACAGAAAAACAATGGGAGTAGGGATCGCTTCATTAACATGCATTCCCTGGTGTGGGGAGCCAGCAGAACGTTCATCCGGGGTTCAAATCTCTGGCCACAATGAGGTCTTTTGGGGGGGGAGACGTCGAGGACAGCATGAGCAAACCAGCTTTTACCCAGCGTGGACGGAAAAGCAGACTAATGTCGCGTTCCCGAAGGGCCCCATGCCCGTGATCCCTTCCTCGCCAGGATCTGTCGTGGGAGTAGTGAAAGGCCTTTTACGGACCAGCTGTCTGTACTTTGATGGCAGCCGAAAAACAAAAAAACAACCAAAAAAAAAATGCACATGTGTCGTTGCATTCAAAACTCCATCTTTCTCTCTTACACCACACAAACAAACACCCATACACCACACACAACACCACACACACACAACAACACCCACACGCACGCACGCCACATAGCTCGCTAGATAGATAGCTATAGAAATATATACACGCCGCGCCTTCTCATACGTGCACACATACACACACAAAGCCACGCGCAGCGCGCGCGACCCGCGCGTTTATGCTAGGACGTTGTTATACAATGAAAACCACGATGTTTCTTTTAAAAAAAAATTCAAAAACCCAAAACAATACAAAAGATGTTCCAGACAGTGGACCGTAGACTGCTAACTAAAGTCAAAACAAGAACCTGGCTCCAGTCCCTCCTGGAGCCTTGCTTCAAAACAAAAAATCACAGGTGATCTCCAAATGATCCCGATCTTCTCCCCTTTGATATTGAAACGGAAAGGTCGAGAACGGTGTGACACAGCTGACCAACTGAAATAAGTGCTTGGATTAGTCGAAAAAATGTGTGATGGAGTAAAATGTTCAAATATTTGCGAAACTTTCAAGAGGCTTATGGCTAGTAACTATGGGTTGGCCATCACCGGGAAGTTGCAGCAAATGCTAAATATATGTCCGTGAAAAACATTAACGTGTGAACGTTTCTTAAGGGGGGGAAAACAATGCTCATGCGCGAACATCTTGATTGATTTTGCATGTACTGATTCTCTCTATGTCGATTTGCTTTCGTTCACATGTTCTAAAACATTACGTGCACGTGTGGTGTGTGATAAAGTGAAGAATGGAATTGGGTAACAATGAGAGACCAGAGTCTTCCCCGACAGACAAATGGGGAAGATAAAAATGAGAAAAACGATGGACATCTTTTATGTTACACTTTGCTGACACCTATGTGAGAGAAATTGTCCAACTATAATGTTCGGTATTATAACAGAGAACCACTGTGATAAAGGGGTAAACGTTTAGCTTACGGTCTCTTCAATATTCATCACCACCATAAATGTTATTAGCAGTACTGGGATTGTATATGTACACTTGTGCGGCAGAAAAATTTCACGGTTTTTTTTACTTTCCATTTAACTATAATAACATAATGTTTTTTATATTGTTTTTGTAATTTCAATTACAAAAGCTAATGCACCTGAAACGTTCGGATTATAATCAAGGCATGTCTGCTTAAGTTGACGACTAATTTCCATCGAGATGGAATGAAAAAAGGTTTCCACCATCGAAACGTTCCCTAGTTGGATGAAGTTGTTAGATTCATATTCAGAGGGTCAAATCTATGGCTGGGCGAGGTCTTGGGGGATGTCAGAA
>JADBJO010028280.1:7500-15000 GCA_016801955.1 Conus betulinus
TTATTTCTTTATTTTCTTAATTCTGTTTAGTACGTCTGTCCAATTAACAGGTATGTTAAGGCGTTGTTGTGTTCCCATTTCAGAAAAGAGCTGATGTTTAAAACTTCAATATCTTATATCATAATATCATAGTGAATGCGTGCCCCTTTAGTGGCGCTACAAATTTTTTGTAACGCTAATGTTCTGTCATTACTGATATTACTGTCGAGTTTTATTGACATTTTCTTCGCATAATTTTTTATTGATTGTACGCAAACTTATATAATTTAGAAAACTGACCCCAGATCCCAGCTTCTCTGACAGTGTGTGACAGCTTATAAAGTTACCATTGTCATCAAGTAAATGTTTAACCAAAAATATATTGTTCTGCGTCCATTTCTTGTAAAAGAACGGTTTATTTCCCACTTTGAACTTTTCGTTACAAAAAAGTAGGTTCAGTAGCTAGATCTTTGTTATTTTTTTATTCTGCACGGTTGCAAAAAAAAAAAAATTATATGCCTGAAAAATATTTCATCGTTTCTTGTTTCAACGTGTACATCTTGCCGACATGGGAAGGATGCAGTGAGGGTTGGAGGGGGGGGGGGGGGGGCAGGATAGTGTAGGTGTGAGTGTGTGTGTGTGTGTGTGTGTGTGTGTGTGTGTGTGTGTGTGTGTGTGTGTGTGTGTGCGTGTGTGTGTTATGTATGTGTGTGTGTGTGTGTGTGTGTTGTGTGGTGTGTGTGTGTGTGTGTGTGTGTGTGTGTGTAGGGGAGGAGGCATGGGGGCTAGTTATGCATTTCAAAGAAAAGGCAGACAGAAACAAAACAGAATACTCCGAAGGAGGTGAGAAATGTGAGACCGATGGAACTAAAGAACGGACAGAGAGATAGAGCGAGAGAGAGGAGGGGGAGGCAGACAGAAACAATGTGTGTGTGTGTGTGTGTGTGTGTGTGTGTGTGTGTGTGTGTGTGTGTGTGTGTGTGTGTGTGTGTGTGACAGACAGACAGACAGACAGACAGACAGACCAACAGGCACAGAGAGAGGGGGGGAACAGTGAGAGAGAGAGAGAGAGAGAGAGAGAGAGAGGAGAGAGAGAGAGAGAGAGAGAGAGGAAGGAGGAGGAGGAGGAGGAAGGCATGGAGCCAGACGGACAGACAGACAGACAGACAGACAGACAGCACTCAACCTCGTCACAAAACTACATTATCATTGACTAACCTGGTTGGCCGGCAACCTGCACAATGAAGACAAATACGGCAAAGAGCAAACTCCTGTTGCAAGACCACTCCATTTGTTCCTCTCTCCAGTCGACAAATGACAAAGGGCAACCTCAGGGGGGAGAGAGAGAGAGAGAGAGAGAGAGAGAGAGGAGAGAGAGAGAGAGAGAGAGAGAGAGAGGAGAGAGAGAGAGAACTGTCGTATACCAGGACCATTTTTTCACCTTTTGACTGTCATAGTTAGGTAGATTCCGACCCCAACAAAGAAATTCTTCACACACACACACACACACACACACACACACACACAACACACAACATGCATTTGATCATACTTTAAAACTGATTTGATAAGAAAAAAGCAGCTGTTTCTCATTATTATTTCTTTGATCATCATGACCACAAGCATTATCATTGTCATCATGTCATTACCGTCAATTCACTAATACATCATTCTAATTTCACATATCTTTATTTTTCCTTCAATGTGCATAACAGGTGCGCTTTTACTTTGTTGTGAAACTCCAGATACAAAATTACCTACTGACAAACGTCAATTTTTTTTTCAACTTTCTTTTTCTCCTTGCAAAGACAAAACATTTTACATAAATTCATAGCATTCAGTTCACATCAGTATATAAATCACACCATTTATGTTTCAACAGCCAAAACGTTTACATTTCAATCACGTACCATAAACAGTTTCCGTACCATGTGTTAGCTTATTTGCAAGGCAGGTTTTTCAAAAATTGATTAAATACAAATAGACAACCAAAAAACAAAGCAAAAAAAACAGAAACAACAGAAAAGAGAGAGACAGAGAGAGAGAAAGAAAGAGAGAGAGAGAGAGAGAGAGAGAGAGAGAGAGAGAGAGAGAGAGAGAGAAGAGGAGGAGGAGGAGGAGGAGGAGGAGGAGGAGGATAAAACACCGACAAAGCCACAAGGGAATCCATACGCAAATGCATAGTAAGTGATACGGAGACAGACTAGTCCCTCAACATGCTCATCAAGTCCAAAAATTGCACTTCTATCAAAGATTGGTATAACAGCCATTTTCATGCAGATTTTGGATGGATTTTACGCTTTTTTTTTACTTGCTGTTCAAGATTATATCTTGTCTTTAAATAGGGTAGAAAGTTTATTACAATTGGAAGTTTTTTTTTTCTCACATTTACATTTATAGATTAAATTTTTGGCTAGAAGTAAAATGAAGTCAAAGGGTTCATCACTTCTGAAATTATTTGAAAGCCCAAATAATACCGATTCAACAGACAAATTTAAAGAATCCGCATGCTGACATTTTCCTTTTATTATTGCTTGAAGTTGTTGCCAAAAATGTGCGCATGTTCACACGACCAAAATAGATGCTCAATGTTTTTCTCTTTCTGTATTACAAAATGTACAATGCTCATTCGGTTCGATTCTCATTTTTGACAGCACAATATTTGTACCCAGTATACGGTGTAGAATTCTTATCTGAAACCATTTAAGTTTTATTTCTTTTATTTTTGGTACCTTTTTAAAATGACATCCCATTCCAATTGCTGTTTAGTTTTTTTTTCATTCCACTTATTGCAATAAGCAGGGTTTATGTTGTCACACAGAAGGGCATCATAATAAACACGTGCCCCTCTGCTGACTGAACAGATAGTTTCCCACAATTCAGACCTTTCTTCATTCTTGTTATTCGTCATTGTTACTGCAGTTTTCCGAATATATGCGCTTACTTCTCTTAATAATCCAGTATACGAGATAAAGTCAATGCAAAATCCATATTTGTTATTGAACTCTCTATATGCCAAAAGCGTACCATCTTCTTTTATAATGTGTCCAATTGTATGTATATTTTTTGTCGAACAGACTTTGATAAACAAAATTTTTGTTGTTTGTTTATCTTAATGTTCTCATTATAAAATGTATTTTCGGAAGCCATTTCTTCGGAAATGCAAGGTAGAATCCTTCGGCCAAATTCTCTACATGCCTCAAATGCATCAGCCCAAATTGATTTTTGGATAATCAGCCTAGAGGAAGACTACAACCATTTTTTTCTGGATGATCTACTCTTGGACAACTTGCCAAAGTAATACTTTTTCCACTTATGAGACGATCTTATTTTTCTAATCCATGCAAGCTTTAATGCAAATATATGTTCTTTTATTCTTGGCAAACCAAGTCCTCATTTCATATGTTTTTAACCACGGTTTTTCTATTTATACGATTCCGTTTTCTATTCCAAACCATTCGAAACACTGAGTTTTGAATAGTAATAATTACATCATCGGGAGGATTTGGAAGTAGAATCAACAGATGAATTAGTTTGGACAAGATTAAAGACTTTAAAACAGCCACCCTGCCAAGTGGAGCGATCTGTCTCTTTAACCATACCTTATATAAACATTTTTATTTCAAGAACTCTAGCCTGTATGTTTATTTCTGAACAATCAGCAAGATCGTTGGTAAACAATATACCCAGAATTTTGAATTGTGGTGGATTCCACCGTATACGTAAATGTCGCACATAGCGAATGCTTCAGTTTTTCCTACTGCCAAGCCATATAGCACTTGTTTTTTTTTCTGTATTTAATATCAAACCTGATTTTCT
Organism: Conus betulinus; assembly: GCA_016801955.1. Taxonomy (NCBI): domain Eukaryota; kingdom Metazoa; phylum Mollusca; class Gastropoda; order Neogastropoda; family Conidae; genus Conus; species Conus betulinus. The sequence goes on from JADBJO010028280.1 coordinate 11,299, forward strand.
CCCAAACCTGTCAACTGTTATCAGAGTTAAAGACACTTTGTCACCTTCAAGCATGCTTTCTGCATCGTCCGCATATTGTGAAATTTTGTGTTCTGTATTGTTAAGTTGGATCCCTTTTATAATTCTGTTTTCTGTCGATGGCAACTCACCCTGCATTTTAGCTTCCCTAAGTCTGACTAGTTCCTCTTTGTCCTGCTCTAACCCATGTCTTTCTTCATCAGTCGACTGTTCCTTCTTCTCTAACTTTTCAATATTCACTTGTAAACGCTTCTGCTTTTCAATACTTCAGCGTTTCTTTTCAGTTGCAAATGCTATAGTTTTACTTCTTATTTCCATCAGTAAAACATCTAAAAAAAAAAAAAAAAAAGACAGTTGATCTGAAATAGTAAACTGAAGTTGTGAACGCTCAATAAATGGTAGTCGTTCCCTTAAAAAGGGCAGTATGGCATACTCTTCCATTACAGTTTTAATTTCCTGACAAAGGTCAAATTATGGTCGAGTAGATGTCCGCCTAAGTGAACAGCTAAGTCTTTCATCCAGACGGTAACGAAAAGGTTCCCTCATTACATATTCTCCCGTGTGGGTGAACTAGTGAGATGCATGATCGGGGGGGGGTCAAGTCTGTCGCAGGGTGAGGGGGGGGGGGGGGGGGGGGGGGGGGGGGGGGGGGGGGGGGGGGGAGGGGGGGGGTAGGCTTCTGAGGGCTTCTGACAGCATGAAGAGACCAGCTCTCCAGTATGGGTGGGAAGCATAACTAATGCGGCATGAACGGAGACTAACGGCACGTGGCACCTTGTCTGGGTGACCACTGCCCAGGGAGGGGTGATGGTCGTTTCCTGGACAAGATGTCTGGACCCTTTGATGACAGCCAAAAAAAAATGTGACATTTGACCTCACATCTCTCTCTCTCTCTCTCTCTCTCTCTCTCTCTCTCTCTCTCTCTCTCTTCTCTCTCTCTCTCTCTCCCCTCCCATCCCCGTCCCCCTGTCTCAACTCTACGCCAATACCTCTTCCCTTTCTTCTGCGCATATGCTCTGAACTGCACGCAAACACACAGTCACACTTACATGCTCACGTGCATAAGCACCACGCAAACACGCGCGCGTAGGCTCATGCGCACAGGCATCTCCAGCTCATAACAAACAATCACACATTTGCATATGTTGTTAGGCGTTGTTTTTATTTCAGGCATCATTTTGGACAACCAAAAGTGTGTGCTATCGGAATTGTGCTGTACGGATTGCACTTTCGAAGTGTTTACGTTATTGACCCCAGCCATCCCATCTCCCAGCCCCCACCCCCACCCCCGCCTCCCCTCTCCCACTAACTCACTCTAGCTCAGTGATTCAGTATCCGTTGTTGTCAGTGAAGAACTAAGTAGGCAAAGCTGAACATGACCAAAGTGACCCAACAGCAGAGCGAGCGGTGTCTCCTCCGGTGAGTTGCCCGGTGATGACCTGAAATTGACAGCTCCTTGTGGACGACCAGAGGTAGGGCTTCATAAGAATGAACCTGGGTGTGGCTCATGTCTGATGTGATCAGAATGAGCAGCGCTGGGTTCGACCATTGTGAAATCATGGGAGACGAAATAGCAAAAATGGTAGTAATGACATCAAAGCAATTACACAGTGGACATTACTTTCACATATTCATGTTGTGAATTTGCTTTTTAACTGCTCGCCGATTAGGTCTGCTCTCTTCTCTCCTCCCTCTGCTTCCATCATTCCAGCCCCTTTCATGGCCGTACTTGGTCATTATCAGTTCTGCGTGCTCTTTGCCTTTCGCAGGTGTTTTTTTTCTTTGATATCGCACACACACACACACACACACACAAAGCGAGCATTAGCAGTGCGTAATGAATAAAGGCAAAATCACCGTCCTGTCGATCACTTTTTTCAATCATCAGGACTGAATGTGTGCTGGCTCATTAGTGTGTGTGCGTGTGTGTGAGTGAGTGTGTGAGGAGAAGGGCCCACGACCACTCTTCCGTCAGTCTGATGTGAAAGCCATGGTAAGGCAGCAGACTGGATTCCATTTCCCTCCACATACTATTCCTGTCGTCCCCCTCGCGTCTCTTTACCCTCTCCTCTCCTCTCTCCGGTGTGTTACGTTTCCACTGAGAGACGTGACACTGCGTCAGTGTGGATCGGTTGCTTAATTGCGCTGGGAGATTTATTCCGCGCGTGCGTGTAGGTATGTATGTATGCGCGCGTCTGACCATTTGTCTGCCTATTTATGCTTTCATTGTGTGTGCCTGTTACAAATGAACATACGCTGGTTGGCAAGGACTTTATTTCCTTCTCTAGGCTCGCTCTTAAAGAGGATTTTCATAGGAGAGAAATGAAAAGCATAACCCAGTATGGAAGCAAACATGTCCATACTGTAAAAACAGTTACAGTACCATTTTGGATTTTTCATTCATTACGGTCAGCTCTGCTCTAAATGTAACTGAGAAAAACACACACAAGGAAAATACTCATTCTTTTCATGTTTTCTTAAACGTCAATAAACTAAGAGTTGATTTGATAATAAAATGGTTTCAGTCAGTCAGTGTGCAAGTATATGCGTGCGTGCGTGCCTGCGTGCGTGTTCGACGTAGCTAGACACTCGATGGATATTTTATAATCACTGAACGTTATTTGTAACACATCACTAAACGTTGTTTAAACATATCATCACTAAACGTTGTTTAAACATATCACTGAACGTCTTTTTTAACATTGTTTTTTTTTTTTCCTGTTTCTGCTTACTTTTCCTTTTTTTTATTTTTAATTTTACGAATGAAAAATCTTTTTTCCCTTTTTGAAAAAAATCTATTCAATGGTTAGGATTCCATTATTGTTGTAATCCTGCTTTTAATTCGAATTGATTAGGTCTGGCTCTGCCTCTGTTCCATTCTTCTAAATAATTTCAGGAAGCTTTTGTTGTTGTTGCTTTTTCTTTGATCTGCATGCCATTAGCTTTTTGCTGTTCGTTCTTTCTTTTATTTTATTTGCACGTGAGATTCTAGAGAGGGGAGGTAAATTCATTGCTTCACTTCTGCTATGTTGAAGTCTTTTTGTTTTTATTTTGTTTGGTTTCGTTTTCCTTGCTTAGCCAGTGACGACATCATGTGACATTTGGAGAAAGAGACACAGACAAACAGACAGATGTGCGTAGGAGGAGAGATGAACAAATCTGGGGGGTGGGGGGATGAGAGAAAGAGAAACCTGCAGAAAATATAACAAAAGTAAACTATACTCAGTTCGCGATATCTAGTGTAATGTGTGTGTGTGTTGTGTGTGTGTGTGGGGGGGGGGGGGGGGGGGGGGGGGGAGTTTGAGGGGGGCATGCATGTTTGATACTAATGACTGTAGTAATGATTGTAGTTACTGCTGCAGCTGTAGCTGCTGGGGCTGCTGCTGCTGCTGTTGTTGTTGTTGTTGTTGTTATTTGGCTCTGCACTTGGACGAAGTATTTCTTTCTAAAAGAAACAATTGTAATTGAATGTCATTAATGACTAGCTCTGCAATTTTTTTACATTGATCATCACATTTATCGTGATTGTTACGGTCCCCTCTCTCTCTCTCTCTCTCTCTCTCTCTCTCTCTCTCTCTCTCCTCTCTCTCTCTCTCTCTCTGAATCTCTCATACTCTATCTGTGTATCTCTCTCTCTGTTTCTCTGTCCCTTTGTCATTCCGCCCCTCTGTCTTTTCTCTCTAT
>JADBJO010028281.1:12500-20320 GCA_016801955.1 Conus betulinus
GTCCTTCTCAAACATTCCGCCCCTTTCTCGTCCGTCCTATACTCATCCTTCTCAAATTCCCCGCCCCATTCTCGTCCCTATTCTCGTCCTTCTCGCAACATTCCCCGCCCCATTCTCGTCGCCTGTTCTCGTCCTACTCAACATTTCCCGCCCCATTCTCGTCCTATTCTCGTCTATCTCAACATTTTTCCGCCCCATTCTCATCCTATTCTCGTCCTTCTCAACATTCCCCCGCCGCGTTCTCGTCCTATTCTCGTCCTTCGCAACATTCCCCGCCCCATTCTCGTCGTATTCTCGTCCTTCTCAACATTCCCGCCCTATTCTCGTCCTATTCTCGTCCTTCTCAACATTCCCGCCCCATTCTCGTCCTTTTCAACATTGTCGCCCCATTCTCGTCCTATTCTCGTCCTTCTCAACATTCCCCGCCCCATTCTCGTCCTATTCTCGTCCTTCGCAACATTCCCCGCCCCATTCTCGTCGTATTCTCGTCCTTCTCAACATTCCCGCCCCATTCTCGTCCCTATTCTCGTCCTTCTCAACATTTCCCCGCCCCATTCTCGTCCTTCTCAACAACATTGTCGCCCCATTCTCGTCCTATTCTCGTCCTTCTCAACATTCCCGCCCCATTCTCGTCCTTCTTAAGATTGTCGCCCATTCTCGTCCCTATTTCTCGGCCTTCTCAACATTCCCCGCCCCATTCTCGTCCTATTCTCGTCCTTCTCAACATTCCCCGCCTCATTCTCGTCCTATTCTCGTCCTTCGCAACATTCCCCCCCCGCCCCTCTCGTCCTATTATCGTCTTCTCAACATTCCCGCCCCATTTCTCGTCCTATTAGCGTCCTTCTCAACATTTTCGCCCCCATTCTCGTCCTATTCTCGTCCTTCTCAACATTCCCCGCCCCGTTCTCGTCCTATTCTCGTTCTTCTCAACATTCCCGCCCATTCTCGTTCTATTCTATTCTCGTCCTTCTCAACATTCCCGCCCCATTCTCGTCCTTCCTCAACATTCCCCGCCCCATTCTTGTCCTTCTCAATATTCCCCGCCCCATTCTCCGTCCTTCTCAACATTCCCCGCCCCATTCTCGTCCTCCTTCTCAACATTTCATTCCGCCCCATTCTTGTCCTATTCTCGTCCTTCTCAACAATATCCGCCCCATTCTCGTTCTATTCTCGTCCTTCTCAACATTCCCCCCCCCCCCCCGCCCCATTCTCGTCCTTCTTAACATTCCCCGCCCCATTTCTCCGTCCTTCTCAACATTCCTTGCCCCATTCTCGTCCTATTCTCGTCCTTCTCAACATTCCCCGCCCCATTCTCGTCCATTTCTCGTCCTTCTCAACATTCCCCGCCCCATTCTCGTCCTTCTCAACATTTCCCGCCCCATTTCTCGTCCTTCTCAACATTCCCGCCCCATTCTCGTCCTTCTCAACATTCCCCACCCATTCTCGTCCTTCCCATGAGATTGGATAGGAGATCCTCTGACAATAATGACGGGAAAGTGTGTGTTTGTGTGTGTGTGTGTGTGGGGGGGGGGGGGGGGGGGGAGGGGCGCACTTGCATTTATGTGAATCTCTATTTTTGTCCTTCCTAGGTGAGTAGGTCATCATATGTTGGTAGGATGGATAAAGAAATTAAAAAAACAAACAAACAGAAAAGCACGTGCACTGCTCTGTTGTGTGTAGACATAATTCCTGAAGACATCATGAGGCTGTCTGAATAGCAGGATGAAATCAAGGAAACCAACGTACAAACAAACAAAAACGATCACATAGGCCAAAATCTCATCTATCCGAGAAACTCAGAAGAAGAAACCTCACCCTAGTCCCCCCCACCCATCCACCCAGCCATTAGCACCGTCACCCCTCCCTCCCTCCCTCCCTGCATTCATTAGTTTTAAGCATCAATATTTTTCCCCTTCGAACATAGCTCACTCATTAATAAGACATGGGAGATTATTTCTCCAAGGGAAAGCCAAAATGAGTCCCTTGGGGTGTATTTTGGTCCAGGGAGCGCATTTTCCCTCGACACCGGTCATCTTTTGAACATAAGCGGCTTCTGGGGGCTGGGGAGAGAGAGAGAGCAGCAGCAGGGTGGGGGTGGGGGGAGGAGAGGGTGGGGGGAGGGAGAGGGGGGTGCAAGGGATGCAGGGGGGGGGCAGGGCGTTCCTCTGGACAGAGGGTCAAGGGTGCACACAGTGAAATGAAAGCGGTCACGCTGCCAGGGCGATTGGTGTGATGCTGTGTTTAGAGAGGCTAGGGGGGGGTGGGTGGGTGGTGGTGTGCGTGTGTGTGTGTGTTGTGTGTGTGTGTGTGTGTGTGTGTGTGTGTGTGTGTGTGTTTCGTTCTTTAGTTTTACGTCTGTTCACCCTTAAGTAATATTAGACGGGAAGGTTGGGGGGGGGGGGGGGGGGGGGGGGGGGGGTTTGGGATAGGAGAAATAAAGGTATGAGAGAGAGAGATTATTAAGTGTGTGTGTGTGTGTGTGTGTGTGTGTGTGTGTGTGTGAGAGAGAGAGAGAGGAGAGAGAGAGAGAGAGAGAGAGAAGAGAGAGTGTGTGTGTGTGTGCCTGTGTGTGCGTGCGCACTTGCGCATGTGCGTGTGCGCACGCGCGCGTGTGTGTGTATGTGTGTGTGTGTGTGTGTGTGTGTGTGTGTGTGTGTAGCTTTGTGGCTTATTTATATGGAGTTGGGGTAAACTACGATCAGTGGTAAATGAAGAACAAAAAGAGGAAAAGAAAAAGAAAGAAAGAAAGTCATTAGGAGTAAGACTTTGACATTTGCAAATGATCAACTCTCTCTCTCTCTCTCTCTCTCTCCTCTCTCCCTTCTCTCTCTCTCTCTCTCCTCTCTCTCTCACACTCACACACACCACACACACACACACACACACACACACACACACCACACACACACACACACACACACACACACACAATTCAGAAAGTTGAATGACGCTCTTTGTGTGTGGTGTGTGTGTGTGTGTGCGTGTGCGTGTGCGTGTGTGTGTGCGCGCGCGCGTTAATCTGACAATAAATTGGTTTAAGTCAGTCAGTGTCTGTGCGCGCGCGCGCGCGTGTTTGTATGTATGTGTGTGGTGTGTGTGTGTGTGTGTGTGTGTGTGTGTGTGTGTGTGTGTGTGTATGCTGTTCATGACTGACCATGACCTCCGCCTAACGTCTTCTGATGCCAAGTTCAGCAACTGCAAACACCCTCAACGGTCGGCGTTCGCATCCACACCAATAACACACCTCTTTACGCAGCTTTAGACGGGCTAAACACAGACCTTACAAAGGGCCAACCTCCTCCCCCCCACCACTCCTCCCACCTACCTTCCCCTACCCTCTACTCTCCCTCCCTCCACCCCCACCCCCCGCCCCCTCGTCTAAACCAATCAGCATGCCTCTTGTTTTCCACGCGCCAAAGAGCTCTTCCCATGGGAGGTCACTGTGGTGGCAATTTCATTTCGGTCGGAAGATGCGGTGAGGCTGAGGGCGTTAAGCAGCGAGGCAGAAGGGGAGGGGGGTGGGGGTGGGGGAGGAGAGGGTGGGGGAAAAGGCATGGAGATGGCCGTCAGTTATTTCCAGTAACCATGGGAAAGGGATGGTGGGGGGGAGAGAGAGAGAGAGAGAGAGGAGAGAGAGAGAGAGAGAGGAGAGAGAGAGAGAGAGAGAGAATCATCGACTTACGCTGTGGGAAGTGTGGAGTTCGGAAAGGCAAGTAGAAAGAAACTCGTGGAGAGCGTGGCAGCAGAGAGTCCTCAGAAGAGAAAGCCCCTTCAAGCAAGTATTTCGGCCCTTATCTCCTGACACTCTAGGGGGTGTTGGGCCACAACCGGTTCATGACTCCGGATGTCTCTCTGCTGTTTTTTCCCCCCTTTTTTCCCCATCTTGGGACGAGTCATGGCTGGGATTTCGAACCCATGACCCTCTGGACGTGCTCATTTTCCACTTGATGACTTGCACTCTAACCACTGAGCCACTGGGGCACCTGATATTTGTAGGGAAGTTTAAGCACTGACGAAGTTTCACTTTGTTCCTCCTTGACCAGATCCAGCTTGAACACCTCTCTGCCGCTTCTGCCATTGCTTTCAGGGCTCTGGTTTTTTTCCCTCCCCTGCAACTGAGAGCTGTTTCATGAGGCTGTAAGCAGACGTTCCTACAAACCCCGTAGCTCCAATTTCTGCAGTGAGGACTTTGATCTGATAGCCTTCTCTCCTCAGGCTGTTTGCCAGATCAGCATACTTTCCAGTCTTGTAGATTTGAGCTGCCTCCATTCTGTTCTCATATGGCACCGTGAGCTCGATCATGATCAGCTGCTTGGTTGACTGAGAGTGGACTACTATGTCTGGTCTCTTGCTACTCTTGCTGATGATCTCTGGATGACTCTTCCATTCACTCCCAGTCATCTGCCCCGTCCAGCGAGAAGAGTATCTTCATGTTAAATATGGAGGTTCACCCAGGAAACGGCGACGATTGCTTCGTTCACGGGAGGGGGGGGGGGGGGGGGGGGGATGGTAGAAATCATCTCTAATGTTGTTGGTCCCCCTAATCATCTCTAATCTTTTTGGTCCCCCAAATCATCTCTAATGTTGTTGGTCCCCCAAATCATCTCTTATGTTGTTAGTCCCCAAATCATCTCTACAGTTGTTGGTCCCCTAAATCATCTCATATGTTGTTGGTCCCCCAAATCATCTCCTATGTTGTTAGTCCCCCAAATCATCTCTTATGTTGTTGGTCCCCAAATCATCTCTAATGATTTTGAATGTTATTGGTCCCCAAATCATCTCTTCAGTTCTTGGTCCCCCAAATCATCTCTACAGTTGTTGGTCCCCCAAATCATCTCTAATGTTGATGGTCACCAAAATCATCTCTAATGTTGTTGGTCCCCCAAATCATCTCCTCCTATGTTGTAGTCCCCCAAATCACCTCTACAGTTGTTGGTCCCCCAAATCATCTCTACAGTTGTTGGTCCCCAAAATCATCTCTAATGTTGTTGGTCCCCAAAATCATCTCTAATGTTGTTGGTCCCAAAATCATCTCTAATGTAAGTCCCCAAATCATCTCTAATCAACATGGCGGCCAAAACATGCTCGCCTTGGAAGCAGACACGTATGGTACCTGTGGACTCTTTCAATTTCATGTTGTTTATTCGCCTGGCCGACGGCAAAAGAGCCGTACCAGGACTGTCCTATGGTCCTGATTCTGTTCCAACACATTTGAGTGAACCAGCGAAAACAATGACAATGAACCGGTTTGAGATCAAATCGTATTCAACCGATTTTTTTTTTTTTTTTTTTTTTTTAAATGGATACAATTTCTACAAAATGTTTAGATCAAATGAAGAACAGTTCTCTCTTTTAGAAAGTCAAAAATGGCATCTGGTGGAACGATCGTCTCTGCAACACAAGGTATATGTGGAATCTGCTGTGGAGAGGTTTTTGTCCAGTGCCATGCGACCCCCCCCCCCCCCTCTCCCCCCCCCCCCCAACACCCACCACACACACACACACACACACACACACACACACACACACACAACACACACACACACACACACACACACACACACACACACTGCGAGCACAGGTTCTCTACTGTGAGTGGCTCATCACATGGTCAACCCCATGGAGCCCCCTCATGAGGCTTTTGATAAACAATTGCAGTGTGTCAACACAGTACCTGTGTCGTCATGGGCACGAGACTTGTGTTCTTCTGTGCTGGCACCGGTAGCCGGCGTAGGAACTGTGTTCACAGAGGACTGTGACTCCTGTACTCTGGTTATCATTGGGGGTGGGGAAATGGATCGATGAATAATGAAGCATGTGAGAGTGACGGTTGGGGGGAAAGGGGGGGGGGGTAAATCAATAAATAATTAAAAACATGTGGGGATGGGTTAAATAGATCAATAGATAATGAAGCGTTAGATGAGAGCAAGTCTCATGGAAGAGACGGCTCTTTTTTTTTTTTGCGTGCGCGCGCGCGCGCACGCGCGCGCGCGCGTGTGTGTGTGTGTGTGTGCGTGCGTGTGCGTGCGTGCGTGCGTGCGTGCGTGCGTGCGTGCGTGCGTGCGTGCGTATGTGTGTGTGTGTGTGTGTCTGTGTCTGTGTCTGTGTGCGTGCGAGTGCGCGTAGTGCGTGCGTGTGAAGTGCGTGTGTGCGTGCGTGCGTTGTAAGCTTTTGCATAGTCATTAAAGAGCTTATACTTATCGTAGGGGTATAGATCCTGATGATATAGATATTGATGGTATATTCTGATGGTGCTGATTCTGATGATATAGATCGTTGTGGTATAAATCCTGATAGTGTAGATCGTAGTGGTATAAATTCTGATGGTCTAGATCGTAGGGGGATAAATCCTGGTCGTGTATATCGTAGTGGTATAAATCCTGATAGTGTAGATAGTAGTGGTATAAATCATGATAGTGTATCGAAGTGGTATAAATCCTGACGGATAGTGTAGATCGTAGTGGTATAAATCCCTGTAGTGTAGATCGTAGTGGTATAAATCCTGATAGTGTAGATTGTAGTGGTATAATCCTGATAGTGTAGATCGTAGTGGTATAAATCTTTGACATTATAGATCGTAGTGGTATAATCATGATGGTGTAGATCGTAGTGGTATAAATCCTGATAGTGTAGATCGTAGTGGTATAAATCATGATGGTATATATCGTAGTGGTATAAAATCATGATGGTGTAGATCGTAGTGGTTATAAATCCTGATAGTGTAGATCGTAGTGGTATAAATCCTGATAGTGTAGATCGTAGTGGTATAAATCCTGATAGTGTAGATCGTAGTGGTATAAATCTTGACATTATAGATCGTAGTGGTATAAATCATGATGGTGTAGATCGTAGTGGTATAAATCTTGACATTATAGAATCGTAGTGGCATAAATCCTAATGATATAGATCGAAGTGGTATAAATCCTGATAGTGTAGATCGTAGTGGTATAAATCTTGACATTATAGATCGTAGTGGTATAAATCCTAATGATAATAGATCGTAGTGGTATAAATCCTAGTGATGTAGATCGTAGTGGTATAAATCCTGATGGTATAGATCGTAGTGGTATAAATGCTATAGATCGTAGTGGTATACAAATCCTGATGGTATAGATCATAGTGGTATAAATGCTATAGATCGTGGTGGTATAAATCCCTGATATTATAGATCGTAGTGCTAATATAAACCCTGATGGTATAGATGGTAGTGGTATAAATCCTGATAGTATAGATCATAATGGTATAGATCCTAATGATATAGAATCGTAGTGGAGTATAAATCGTAGTGATATATAGATCGTAGTTGTATACAATCGTAGTGATATAGGATTCGTAGTGGTATAATAAATCCTGATGATATATATCGTAGTGGTGTAAATCCTGATTGATAATAGATCGTAGGTGGGTATAAATCCTGATAATGTAGATCGTAGTGGTGTAATATCTTGATGGCAAAAATCGTACGAGGAATAAATCCTAATGGTATCGATCGTAGGGGTGGTAAACTTGGTGGTAAAGATCGTAGTAGGAAGAAATCCTAATGATAATTGATCGTGTGGTATAAATCCTGATAATATAGATCCTGATTGTATAGATCCTGACGGTGCGGTCCCTGACTTATATAGATCCTGATGATATGGATCCAGGAAAAAAAGACGGAAAATCAGGAAGCCTGGAATGCACATAGTAGGCAATGGATGACCGGTAACCCGGCATCCACCAAGTGTGCAGGGTGGGGGTTGGGTGGGGGGGGGGGGGGGGGTGGGGGGGGGGGGGTACACATGCGTGTTTGCTGGACCACTCTCGTTAAGATATGTTAG
>JADBJO010028282.1:5000-15000 GCA_016801955.1 Conus betulinus
GAAATAAACGGGAAGAATTTACACATCAAAGAAATAAACAAAAGAGAAGAAGAGGAACAAGAAAAAATGTGTTTTGAAATGCATATACATATCTTAGTTAATATACAACTTCAGCCATCAATCATCAATTTTTCATCACACAAGAGTTTCCATCAATACTTAGAACTAACCTTTATGAACCATCATAAAGATCCAAAATCACATTCCAAAATCTTAGTTTAAAAAATAATGCAAAATCAGTTTTTGTTTTGTTTTTAAAAACAAATTCATACTCCATCACCACAAATCACAAGTCACACAGACACGAAGAACATATGATTATACTGATCGTTCCAAATGCCAATTATGTTTATATATACCAAAATGTAAACACAGTTTTTTTTTTCTTGCCTGTTCTCACATAAACATGTGTCCCCAAATCCTCACAAAATGAGAAGTTCCTCATGACTCACTTGATGAGAAAAAATTTGCCAAGTGAAAAGTCTTTCTTCAAGCAAGAATATACACTATAGCAGTCCACTCGAAAGTTTAAACACTTTTTTTTTCATTCTTCACAATGGATCGACGTGAAAAAAAACACTTGTAACACATCAAATGTATTCTGCACACCTTCACAAACTAACATCCTACTAGGAGACACCAATGCCAACACATATGCACTTTTGGAAAAAAAAAAAGATCAGTCACAACTCCCTATTAATTTAGATTGACAGTAGCACACATAACACTGCCAAAATGTCAATAAAGACTTTCCACATTGAAAACAAACGGCAGCAGAATAATAAAGCCTGTCACAATGAAAACAAACAGCAGAAACAGTCTTTCCTTTTTTATGCAGTTACAGCTGCACGAAGGATACTGTGCACTCACGCACTGGACAGAAAATCTATCATGGCATTCTGAGTTCCAAGTAACGGCTCAATGCCAAACTTGAACTCCTGCAATGACAAAACCCATCTTAACAGCCAGTTATTCTTGATCTTGGACGACTGCGAAAAACGTCAATGGCCTGTGGTCGCTTTGTAACCGAAACTGTCTTCCAGTAAGCAATCTGGCAAATTTCTCTCAAGCCCAAACGATGGCAAGACACTCCCTCTCAATTGTTGAGTATTTGACTTGTGTGTTAGAGAACTTTTTACTTGCATATTGCACAGGGGTGTAACAATCCATTCTTTTCTTGCAAAAGTACAGCTCCCATGCCTTTGGAGCTGGCATCAGTTCTCAAAACAAAATCCTCTGAAAGATATGTGCAAAAGCAGTACAAGGAATGAATTGTGAGTGTTTTGAACACATTCCAGAGCTTTCTGGCACTCATCTGACCGGACGATACTTTTGTTTTCTGTTCCTTTTTGGAAATGAAATGAGGCAGGGAACAGTAAACAATAAACAGTAAACAAGTGGGGTAGTCTTCCCATAAGGAAACCTAACACAGAGTAACTTTTATTCAAGACTGGCACAGCCTTTAAACTTGAATGAAAACTCTTCACTGGCTGCATAAAGGGAACCATCACAATCCCTTTTAAAGGCAGATATATTTGTATTGCCTGCTCCGAGGCCTTTCGTCCGCTGGGTCGGGAAACTCATCAGGGAGACACGGTTGGCTGTATCTACCCTCCTGGCGTCAAATAGAGACACACCACAGTCCATAATACCGTGGTGTTCTCACCACCAAGGGTGCAAAAAAAGAATCAATAGCACCCCCAAAGCAGCAGCCAGCGAAGAGTAGTAAAAGAAACCAAACGAAAGTGTGGGGAGGAAAAAAGTTGCTGAAAAACTACAGATATTATGCAAATAGTATAAAATGTAGGGGGCAATCTTTGAGCCTACGCTTGAGGATCCACCCAAAGGTGCAAGGGAGATCAAAGAGACAAACACATAGACAGACAGAAACAAATACAAGTAACCTCGATTTAATCAAAACGAAATTGGAAATGAAATGAGGCAGGGAAACAGTAAACAATAAACAGTAAACAAGTGGGGTAGTCTTTGCTCCCATAAGGGAACCTAACACAGAGTAACTTTTATTCAAGACTGGCACAGCCTTTAAACTTGAATAAAGTCAGACAAATACAAAGACGAACAATCTAATAGTGGGGGAAAACAAGCGCAGGCCAAAACTAAATTGTCTTCATAGTAATGACTTGGCAAAACTTTGAATTTAAGGAGGACGGGGGGGGGGGGGGGGGGGGGGGGGGGGGGCAGGAGGTTGAAGATGTAAAAACTAGGAACATGAATGAAATTAAAAAAAAAAAAATGAAAACTCTTCACTGGCTGCATAAGGGAACCATCACAATGCCAGTCTTGAATAAAAGTTACTCTTGTTTCTGTCTGTCTATGTGTTTGTCTTTTGATCTCCCTTGCATCTTTGGGTGGATCCTCAAGCGTAGGCTCAAAGATTGCCCCCTACATTTTTATACTATTTGCATAATATCTGTAGTTTTTCAGCAACTTTTTTTCCTCCCCACACTTTCGTTTGGTTTTTTTACTACTCTTCGCTGGCTGCTTTGGGGGTGCTATTGGATTCTTTTTTGCACCCTTGGTGGGTGAGAACACCACGGTATTATGGACTGTGGTGTGTCTCTATTTGACGCCAGGAGGGTAGATACAGCCAGCCGTGTCTCCCTGATGAGTTTCCGACCCAGCGGACGAAAGGCCTCGGAGCAGGCAATACAAATATATCTGCCTTTAAAGGGATTGTGATGGTTGAAGAGTTTTTTTTTTTTTTTTTTTTTGTTCCCAGTTTTTTTTAATTTCCTGTTCCCCCCCCCCCCCCCCCCCCCCCCCCATCTTCCCCCCCCCCCCCCCCCCCCCCCCCCCCCCCCCCCCCCCCCCCCCCCCCTGTCCTCCTTAAATTCAAAGTGTTGCCAAGTCATTACTATGAAGACAATTTAGTTGTTGGCCTGCGCTTGTTTCCCCCACTATTAGATGGTTCGTCTTTGTATTTGTCTGACTTTATTCAAGTTTAAAGGCTGTGCCAGTCTTGAATAAAAGTTACTCTGTGTTAGGTTTCCTTATGGGAGCAAAGACTACCCCACTTGTTTTTTGTTCCTTTTGTTAAGTCACTCAGAGGGGCTGTCAAGGACGCACAGCGCGGGGTACATATCTCCTATAATAGGACAACAATCCAAGGAGTGATCTTATCTGTTTCTTTGTAGTGGGTCTCTTGAAGGCCAAGATCTTTTCTACTTTCTTTTCCTCTGGTGTCATTTTCCCAACCGAAATGACATGACCCCAAAACTCAAGAGTCTGGAATCCAGCACGAATTTTTGGATGGCCTAGCCGTCAGACCAAAATTTTGGAGTTTACAAAAAATAAAACAGCTCTCAAGTTATCCAGAAGATCATTCCATGACTTTGTAGCAGGCAAAATGTCGTCTAAAAAAACTTACTGCTCCACACTCATGAAGTTGTAGTGCGTGCATCACTCTGGCAAAAGAAGCTGGGGCGCGTTTTGTAATCCAAATGGGCATGTTCGTCCATTGAAACAGTCCAAAAGGTGTCTGAAAAGTGGTTTTTCCTTGCCTGCTTCAGCCATCGGGATTTGCCAATACCCTTTAGTTAAGGCTATTTTGACAAAATATTTCCTTCTGACAGTTGACAAAAAAGTTCCTCGATGTCTGGGATGGGTTCTGCATCAGAGTGATTTGTGTTAACTTCCTGTGATCGATGCAAAACCGCACCGAGCCATCAGGTTTGTCCACCAATACAACTGGTGAGCTGTATGGTGATAAGGACGGTTCTATAACTCTTCATCCCGAGCATAATTTGAATCTCTCTCTCGATAACCTGTTTTTTCGCAAATGGGAGGGGGTGTGGTTTGACCCAGACTGGGTTTTCCGTACTTAACTGAATAGCATGGGGTTCAATTGTTGTCACTGTCCCTGGGGTATTAGTCAGGACATCCTGAAAGTCCCAAAATACCTTCCAATTGTTCTTTCTGAATCAAAGACAGATCATCACACAAAACAACATCACGATAAGTTTTTCTCTCTTGACAGAAAGAGTGGGCAGAGGTATAGTATCATCTATACTGGTAGATGTTAACAATCCCACATTTGTTGTTTGCACAGTCTTTGCTGTCTCTGTATATGACATCAGGTACAAAATCAGAACCAATGATTTCTGTAATAGCCACAACTGTTCCAGACACTGGACATATCCATTCAATTGACTCGTTAATGGCAACATTTGTACGCTCAACATACTTTTTCAGCATGTGTACATGGAATACCTTTTCAGCATTTGCCATTTTTCACTTTGTAGTCCACTCCAGAAAGTTTTCCAAAGACATCAAAAGAACCTTTTTGAGTTGTTTTTTGGCAAATGTCACAAGAGCGACAATACTGTGTAACTTCTTTTGTGATTCCTGGCCAAAAACAAAATGAATCCAGAACTCTTTTTAACGTTCTTTTGATACCGCAATGAGCTGCGAACAATGCATCATGGGCCGTATGTAATACTGTTTTCCTCAGAGGTTTGGGAACCCACAATCTGTTTGTTGTCTTGTCCAGCTACATGCCTGTAGAGGATGTCAGAGTCCAGTATGTACGTCGGCTTGTCCGTTGGTATGTCAGAGACAGTCTGCTTTGCAGTAGAAAGTATAGCCGTCAGTGTCTCGTCGCTTCTCTGCAGAGTCTTCAAAACGTCTCTGGCGAAACTTTCAGTTCATCCAGTTTTGAAACCTTGAGCGGTTTTGTTGGTTTTCCCTGCTCTGCAACTTTTGATCTTGTTCTGATGAAACAAGGAACGAAAGATCCTCCGGCACCACCATGTACTGTCGCGACACCTGGTCGATTTCCCAAAATCAAATCGCAAACTGGGTTATCAATAGCACAGGCGGTAAGCGACCCGGAGTAGTATGGTGTATCGACGGAAATTTTTGCCAGTGGAAAAGTTTCAATTTTTCCACCAAACGATCTGCATCTCTGAACACTGTCAAGATACTGATCTGGTAGAACAAAAGATTTCCTTACACCAGCTGTGGTGCAGCCCGTATCTCGCAAAACAGAACCTTGTAACCATTAATAGCACAATCCTCCAAAAGAAGACCATCAATGGACTGATCTGGCGCCAAGACAAGACCTTCTTCACATGTAGTGAAAACAAATTCCAGTCTTTGTTCCACTTCCTTTGAAAGGACAGTCCAGTTTGAAATGGAATTTGCCCGCACAAAAAATGGCAACGCATGGTTTGATCGGTGGAACTGGTTACTGTTGGTCTGTGAACCTCGACGATGTCCACAAACTGGGACAAAAGGGTCTGCGCGGTTGTGTTCACCACGCCCCCGGAAAGGAAAGGTCTTTCCGGAGGTGGGTATTGGTACTGACGGAAATGGCCAGAACCGACATGGTCCTGACCGCGGAAAGGTCTTTGTCTGTCGCCAAAAGACGTGTAACCGTGAGGGCCTTGGAATGAAGCGTGATTTCTTCTTCTATAGTTTCCTTGTCCAGAATGTATTTGAAATGCCACGTGAGACTCGAAAAGGGACGAATCCTCCTTGCGGGCAACTCCTTTATCCGGATGAGCAATACAGTACTGATCCGCCATCTGACACATTTCGTTACGTTATCGAACTGTCTTTCTTTTAAGAAAAGTGGCCAAATCTTTACTGACGCTTTGAAAAAGTTGCTCTCGAAGTAGCAAATCTCGCAATGATTCGAAAGTCTTATTTCGTCTTTGTTAGCTCTGTCCATCTGTCTAAACAGTGACTCATTCTTATCAAATGGTTGTTGAAATGATTCTCCCTTGTCAGGACGAACCGATCGGAAACGCTCCACGAAAACGGTCAGCTGAACACTGAGACTTCTTTAAGAGTTCTTCTTTTAATTGGTCCCAAGTCAACTCTTCTTTTGCGCGAGTGTGTGTATAGTGCCAAAGCGCTTCCCTTAAACAGCGACGCGATAAACAATGTCCATTTCTCCTTCGGCCAACCACAAGATGTAGGGTGGCTCTCGAACCGAAAAAGAAAACTGTCAATGTCGTCGGTTTTTTTTTTTTTTTCCGAACGGCGGCAACTTCGGGATGTATGTTGACTTCGGATGAAATGTACTCGCGGAACCGACCGGTGGAGGTGGTGGAGGTTCTCTTGATGCCTGCATTTTTTTTTTTTTTTCCGCATCAGTCTCTATTCAAGTTGTTTCAATTTAAATTGACGTTCCTTATCCTTATCCTCTATCTCTAGTTCTTTGATTTAGTTCCTTCTATTTCTTCAGTTGTTTTTTTTCTTCAAACTATATTTTTTTAGATTTTCTTGTCGTTCTTTATCTTTTTTTTTTCCTAGTTGCTAGTTGTTTCTGTTTTTCTCTCTCTCTCTCTCTCTCTCTCTCTGTCTGCCATGTCCATACATTGTTGGACATAGTTTGCTAATTTCACCTTCAAAGCCTAAACGCTCGGCCTGTCGTACATATTCATCAAAATTTTTCATCATGAATAGTTATCACAAACAAACAGAAGCAATGACTAAATATGACTAAAATAGGGCGATATGTGATGTTACGTTTACAGTATGTACAATAAACAAATAAAGAATTTGCTGCCGGTATAAACAGGAAAGTAATAAAGGCTTACGAAAAGAAAAGCACTAATAAGAACTGATAATGTGATCTTTCAAACAAAGATTTTCACCAATATTCTTTCCTAAAAGGGAAAAAGATAGCTAAAAAATTAAATCCAATTCTAAGAACTCTTTTTTCCCAATGAAAAAAAAAAAAAGACAAAATATAAAGATTTTTCCGGGAATAAATTCTTTGTCATGTTTATGTTAACTGTTCTTATTGTAGCTGTTACTTTCATCATAACACACCAGCGACACCGATCACACTGGTCAGGCCATGTAAATTGTCCTTTCTTTTACCTTTCCTTTTCCCTACCTAGGGAAATGCTTTATATCAAATAAGGGCGTGCGCAACGGAACGTCACATGTCGCCTTGTGAGGCCACGTCACATGACAGAAATTGATTTCGAAACTAGAAACTAGGTTGTTAAAAACGTCGTTTTTTTGTTCTTCGGCTCTGTCTTTTCATGATAGATAATGATGTTTATCTGTCAGGCTACATGATTTGCCCGAATTCTGTAAACTAGTTTGTTACTGGTAGAAAGAACCGTCTGCATGTATCTGTTGGTAAGTTTGAACGAAAGTATCTAACACCGTTTGTCTACTCAGTGACACTTTGTCTACTCAGTGACACTTACACTCCCAGACTGGTCTTGAACTGCGTATGCTCCCAAGCTGACCTCACAGTTCAAAGTTATCGTTACACGCATCAACACTGACCTCACAGTACAAAGTCATCATAACACACATCAATTGTGACTTCACAGTACAAAGTCATCACAACACATCAACACTGACCTCATAGTACAAAGTCATCATAACACACATCAATTGTGACTTCACGGTACAAAGTTATCATAACACACATCAAGACTGACCTCACAGTACAAAGTCATCATAACACACATCAACGCTGACCTCACAGTACAAAGTCATCATAACACACATCAACACTGACAATCATAGTTCAACATCTGCTCTCACACACAATCTATCAGTTCAGCATCTGCTCTCACACACAATCTATCAGTTCAGCATCTGCTCTCACACACACAATTTATCAGTTCAACATCTGCTCTCACACACAATCTATCAGTTCAGCATCTGCTCTCACGCACAATCTATCAGTTCAGCATCTGCTCTCACACACAATCTATCAGTTCGGCATCTGCTCTCACACACTAGCTATCAGTTCAGCGTCTGCTCTCACACACAATTTATCAGTTCAACATCTGTTCTCACACACTATCTATCAGTTCAGCGCGTCTGCTCTCACACACGATCTCTATCAACTTTAAAGCGCGGCGGGGGCAGCAGACACCAAAGTCACAGCCTTGCATTGCAGACACGTACTGTACGACATGTCCTGACCGCAGACAACCATGGCTGCTTGATCAGTGTGAAGTCCATGTGAAACTCCCAGCAGAACAGTTCAACTGGTGCCAGCTCTCCTGACTGCTTCGGTCTGGAAGATCCCATTTGTTTCTGAGCGGAGGAGGTAGGAAAGGGCGGGGCGGGGAAGGTGGGGGGGGGGGTAGGAGGGGGGGTGTAGGTGTTCTCCGGTCGAATGACTTTCAAGGCACTGTAACGAAGCGCCTATCCAACCATATTCACATTTCAGAATCAAAACGACCTACGGACAAGATCACACCTGACAGCAACATTACTATCTGACAAAGAAAACCACCAAAGACGCTCAGAGAGAGAGAGAGAGAGAGAGACAGACAGACAGACAGACAGACAGACAGACATATATACAGACAGACAGACAGATAAAGACAGAGAGACAATGAGAGAGAGAGAGGAAAAACGTTGACAAAAAAAATGAACAAAAAGACATACTCTCTATGAAACCTAACACATTAAAAAAAAGAGAGAAAAGAAAAAGTGTTCACAAAATGTTCTGTTACTCTTTTGCGTAGTCGGTCAACAACAACCCCTTGAGCACAGCCAGCCAACAACAACAGTGGCAACAGAATGGACTCTTCTGTCAGCAGGCTGACCACACAGGTTCCAGAGGTACACATGAACATTGGTTTCACAGTGAGGCGACTCCAGGTGGCGATTGAAGAAACATCTTTTGAAAAAGAACTGTAAGCGAGTCCGCCGGACAAACAGGGCACACACACACACACACACACACACACACACACACACACACACACACACACAAATTACAAGACAAAACAGGACGCGTTTCGACCTCTTAGGTCTCCTTCAGGCAAGATAAACAACATTCAGGACAATGAAAACGAAGAACGAGCAATCACCACCACCCCCCCCCCCCCCCCAAACCCCCCCCCCCCCCCCAATCTTGCGCCGAATATGAGAAGATAAGTGATTACTCGTACTTCGTTGTCATTGTCATGGCTGTTGTTTATATCGCCTGAGTAAGACATAGGAGGTCGAAACGCGTCGTGTTTTGTGTTGTAAGTTTGTTTGTCCCCGTTTGTTTGGCGGACTCATCAAAATTATTTTCAAATTATGAACATTGGCCTAGTGGGGCTTGGGCGAGGGTGACTCTGCAACACACAACAACAACAACAACAACAAGAACAACAACAACTGCTTGTCACCCTCATCGACGACGGCGTCGAGTTCTGCGGCGAGCAGCAGCATCCTCTTCATCATCGTTGTCCGATTCGTCGAGCCCCGAGTCAATGGGTTGAGGCGTTTCTTCCCCTGAGTCGACAAGATCGTCTTCATCCTCCTCATTTTCGTCATCGTCGTCATCATCATCATCATCGTCACCATCATCATCATCATCATTTTCATCATCTTCGTCGTCGTCGTCGTCATCGTGGGAATCAATGACATCTTCGACGTAGGGGAGGTCGGGAATGTGCAGCGACAGGGACAGTTCTGAAATGGAACCAGTTAGGTCTCAGGTCAGTTATGTTCTGTGACAGAAACCAAAGAAGAACTAATTGTGTCTCTTGCTGTTACACAGAGAGAGAGAGAGAGAGAGAGAGAGAGAGAGAGAGAGAGAGAGAGAGAGAGAGAGACAGACAGACAGACAGAGACAGACAGACAGAGACAGAGAGAAAGACAGACAGAGACAGACAGACAGACAGACAGACAGAGACAGAGACAAAGAGAGAGAAAGAGAGTGAGAGAGAAACAAACAAACACAAAAAAAACAGAGAGAGAGAGAGAAAGAGAGAGAGAGAAACAGACAGCTGAAAAAGACAGTCAGAGAGACACACAGACACAAAGAAGAAGAAGAAGAAAAAAACAAGAACAAGAACAAGAAGAAAGAAGAAAGGAGAAGGAGGAGGAAATGGAGGCGGAGGAGGAGGAGGAAGGAGAAAGAAGAGGAGGAGGAGGAAGAAGAAGGAACAGAAGAAGAAAAGGGCGCACACTCCAAAGCGTACCCCCTGCTTCCTGCCCTATACGATTTACTTTTACGTAACCAAAAGCCATTTGCCTCGCTACGCTACCGTCCTTC
>JADBJO010028283.1:0-20316 GCA_016801955.1 Conus betulinus
ATCCTGGAAAGTTTATTAAAAAATCCAGAAAAATTTTTAATGACTGTGATAATATTAACACAGAAACTTACATCTTTCTTATTTGTCCTGTATCTAATGTTTAGGAGTCAGTGATTGCAAACACTGCAGTGTTAATTCATGCAGCAGAATATATGTCGGTCATTGTCAGGGTGTCAGATTTTTTTGTTGCCTGCAAGAAGTCCTAGCGTGTTCTTGATGGTGGTGGTGGTGTTCGCATTCCCAGACTGAATACCCTTGGGGCCCCCTGTCGTTACAGGATGAGAGGATCATGTGACTGCCATATATGTATTTCTTGCCTCTGGGAAACCACACTTCTTTTTCAGAAGATTTGATTTCCTCTTAAAAGAAAAAAGATTTTCATGCCTGGAGCTTACCAGAGCTAAAGTGATACCAGCATAGCTCTTTTACATAGGCTTCTGAACGCATATTGTTATTGAACAACGACAAAGCACTAGGCTGAGACTAAGTTGTGTTGAAAGATCTGACAGGAAAGTGTCAAGTCTACCATGATTGAAAGTGGTGCTTATTCTCACCAACGAAGTTGCATCATTGAAGTGGCAAATAACCAGGTTTTCTTGATAAGCCTTTTTGCTGCAAACCACATGTTCCCAATATCCTTTAAAAGTTCACGTATTATGTGACGGTCTTCGCTGTCTATCAGATTAATGTGTCAAACACTGCTTTTGTCTTAATGATGTTGCTCTTCATTGAGTCTGTGATCTCTGATTGACTATAGGTTCTATAAAGCTAGTTTGGATGTGTATTGAAATATGTGTAAGACTATTAGCTAGCAGAAACTATTGGTCTCTTAGAATAAAAGTGAAGTATGAATTTTTTTTTTGTGTTCATATGTCTGTTACACAACAGACATGCATACATTCTGTGTATTCATACACTTGTCTGCTTACTGGTCTCCTTGTCTTTTATTGTGTGCGAGTATCTACATCTTTGTCATTTCTCCACCCATCTTTCCTACCCTTGTGCTTATAGTTATTTTAAATTGTTCCAATGCAGATTTTTTGTTTGGTTTGTTTTATTGTTGTTGTATTTATTTTATTCCATATGTGTGTATCATTCTTGGTTCCCCTCCATGATCTCCCCCACTCTTCTATTTGTATGCACAGCTGCTGCTGCGTTTTGTCTGTGTTTGGCATGCAATAAAACATGGTACAGTACCATGAGGGACCACCAGTACAGTCTTCTTAAGTGTCACTCAGGTGAGGTTATTAAATTTATGTGTCTTTTTCTTTCCATCATATATTCCATTATCTCATGACAGAGACCAGTTTGTCCACGACAGTAGTTTTATCCTTCAGGTATATTGCTGTTGAATGTTGATGTATTCTTTTGTTTCATTTACATATTGTGAGAATGAAGTTTTTTTTTCTTAGAAGTTATTGAGCTAAATCTAGCTCTTGATAAAGAGAGATAATATTGTTTACCATCTCACAGTTTCAAATCTTTCTAATGTGGTCTCAGAAAAAAGAACACAGAAACAAGCAATATATGTATGATGATGCTTTTTAACATGATATTACATCACTGTAAGGACTGCTTCTAATAATACCGGTAAAGTGCTGGCTTCCTGGTTCATCAGCATTGCTTTTCAGCTGTGGAATTCCCTGCTTGGTCTTTTCTTATATTCATGAACAACCAGCCAGACACCCACCCAGATACACACAATATACATGTATCCATATCTGTGTGCATAAACACTCTGAAAGACGCATTATGTAACAGTCTCCATGAATAGGCAAAAGAGGATTATCACCAAAGAGGACATTGAATGCTTTTAGTCTGCTTGACAAGAAGAATCAACAGAGTGGAAGAAAGGGCAGACAAGTAAAGGTTATCTAGTTGGGTGCCAGTCCATCATCCTGTCTCTCTTATAATTGCTAGGTCAGAAATTTGCATTTGAGTGAGATTCATTGTTTTTTTTTGTGGGGGTATTTTTCATTTTCATTATCTAAATTGCTAAAGGAACAAAATAAATGAATTCTCTCTCTCTCCCTTCCCCCTCTCTCCCCCCCCCCCCCCCCCCCCCCCTCTCTCTCTCTCTTTCTCTCTCTCTCTGTCTGTCACTCTCTCTCTCTCTCTGCCTTATCTTTTTGTAGCTTTAAGATGGGTGTGGACATTAATTAGTAACATGATTATTTTGGGCATTTGTTTCTTTCTTTCTTTCTCTTTTTTCCCCAACAGAATCTGTTCATGAGTGATATATATATATATGTATATATATAATTTATTTATTTATTTTTATATATGTATGTACACACACACATGCGCGCACACACACACACACACACACACACACACACACAGACACATGCACACACACACATATATTGTTGTACTTAAGGAGTGAGTTTACTTTTTACCTTGGTTTGCTAAGAAATTTGGTTTGTGTTAGGTACGTTTTGATTTCAGATGCGATATACTTCAAGATGAAACTGTTTTGGAACTGTTTGGAACTGTTTGGAAATACATACATATATATTATATCATTTTAGATATGCCAAAGTGTTACACATTAATCAGGATACAACAACTGAATCCCCGTTTTCATCCCAGCACCTTCTCATTCATGTTTTTCTAGGCTCAGCATGAAAGGCAATGTTCATTTGTTTGCACTAAACAGGGTTTTTTTTTATAATCCCCCCCCCCTTTTTTTTTTTTTAGGGGGTGTGAG
Organism: Conus betulinus; assembly: GCA_016801955.1. Taxonomy (NCBI): domain Eukaryota; kingdom Metazoa; phylum Mollusca; class Gastropoda; order Neogastropoda; family Conidae; genus Conus; species Conus betulinus. The sequence continues at coordinate 2,711 of JADBJO010028283.1, forward strand.
GTGGGGAAAGGTGGAGAAGAGTGGTTGCAGTTACCTGCACATTTTCATTGTTATTATACTCAGTTTGTTTGTCTTTACTTTTGTTTGGGGATAGCTGCTTTTCTTTATCAAATACAACTGAACAGTTTGGGGTTTTTGTTTTTGAACCTTTCTACTTTTCATTTATCACTAGAATATGTGTATGTGTGAGGGGGAGCTTTTTTTTTCTTGTTACAGCTGGATGTTTTGCCCTTATTTCCTTTTTTCTGCTTTTGTTCTCCAGTGCCTTCATTTACATTCATTTCTTTACGTATCCTTGTCAGTTATAAATTCTTCGAGGCAGTCTCCAGCTGTATGGATGAACATAATTCTTCAAACAATTAGGTGTTACTGGACATTCTTTGCAACATTTGTTTTATCATTGCATCACATATTATGGATACCAGTATGCATACTAAAGCTGTGAACAAGACAAGGCAGTGAAATAAAATAAAAGCATTTCAGCAACATTGATGTTTGGGGTTTATATTTCTTCCATCAAACCCATCATAACATGCTGATGCTGACTGTATGATGTAACTTTCCTTGTTGTCATGTTTGTCAGTTTTTTTTTATGCGTGGATGAATTCTTGAGGTGCAGAACTAGAAGAGCTGGAGGGAGACTTTTGATATGCTCTTTTAATGTGCTGGTGTTGGATGATGAGTCATTAGAGATATTATCAGTTGTTTGCTATTTGTTTGTGCCCAGAGTTTTATTCTTGTCATGAAGTACTGACATGTTTAACCATTCATTTCCAGCAACTTTCTTTTTTTTTTTTGGGGGGGGGGGGGGGGGGGTGGGGTGCATGAAAATCAGTCATTTAAATGTTTACGAACAATATGTTTAATGGTGTAACTGCATGTGTATGCATGTTGTAATTTGTTTTTTTCATTGAAGGTTCCTTTGTACTGATTATAATGATCTCAGGTGTAAGAGGAAACTGTTTGGGAAGATCTGAGGTGGCCCTGGCAGTCAACAGACCAGACTCTAACAGCTGACTTAAAAGAAAGTGGCAAACTACTGGACCAGCCAGCTCAGGAGAAAGATGACAGAAAATGACATACAAAAGTAGTAGTGTCACTGGATGTGGATTCAAACCACATCAGAGGCATACTTCTATGCTAGCTGTTTTACCCGCTCCCCCCCTCTTTCCTCCCCCACTCACCCAATTCATCTTCCCTGGTGTCTCTATCCTTTCCCATCCTCCTCTTCTCTTACGTTCCCCTGCATCTCCTTCACTTTTATTCTTCTGTCTTATCTCGCTCCTTGTTTCCCTGTCCTCTGCCTCCTCCGTCCACATTCCCCCCACTCTTGTCTCCTCATACTTTCCCCTGTTGATCAATATATATATATATATATATATATATACATGAATGCATGCACATATATATATATATGTATGTATGTATGTATGTATATACACATACATATATATAATATGTGTGTGTGTGTATACATGAGAGTTGAGTGTGCAATGGACAAAGTTTAGTTTCACCCGATTAATACATACATGCATCCCCAAGCGTGTTGCTTAGGTACCCTGACCAGGGGGCCACGAAAGTGGCGTCCTGTGTGTCTCCTCTGGCGAGTTACCTCAGCAGCGCAGTGTCTCTGGTGGGTCGCTGCATGCTGACTTGACATTGGCTGCTCCCTGTGGACTACCAAAGCTGGGGGCTGCAAAGGGACGCGTCAGGGTGTGGCTGTGGATGGGGAGCTGGGAAGTAATGCCACTGAAGTAATGAGGAAGATTAGACAGCAAGAAAAAGACAAACATGATAAATAAATGAATACGTTCCCTGACCACCCATGGCAAATCACCGTTTATGTCAAGCCTAGTTGATGCTGTAAAAGGACAATGCTAGATGTTACTGTGTATAACTGGAGACTGGCAAGCGCAGCATAAGACTTATGTCAAAGAGAGAATTGTACGTTTAGATGATGAGGGGAGGGATGGGGTAAGGGGGGAGAACAAATGAAGAGACTGTGTGCCAAAAAAGAAAATGCCTAAATTACTAGAGGTCTCATTAACACAGAGTATTTTAGTACATGAACATGGGCCAACAAATCAATGGTTATGCATTGAATGTTATAAGTGTACAATTATGTACAACATCTAAGAGGTGATTTGTATGTTTAACAAAACTAGACTGCTCGAGGAAATTTGAATTAGAGATACGATGTGTATTTGTGGTACAGTTGACATTTGTGACAGAATTATCAGCAAGACCTTTTTCATTTGAGAAAAAAGGAGGATCAGTTTTGTAGTTTTGTGTATTTTGATAACACATGCATCATGACTTTTGTAACAGTTTTCTGCAAAACTGCATGCATACTAACTTGTGCGAAAACACACGCACGGACGCATGCATGCACACACGCACGCATGCGCACGCACGCACGCACACACACACACACACACACACACACACACACACACACACACACACACACACACTCAAGCTCTTGTTTTGCATACTTTAAGACAACTTAACATTGTACACATCTTGTTCTGTATACCTTAAGAGACTGAAAAGTAACATTTTTATGCAGCTGACATATTTTTGTTGCTTTATGAGAGAAAGTCTTGAGAGTAACTTTTTTTGACATAGAAAAGATCCAATTCTCAAAGAGCTGTCTCTGAGATAAAAGTTTATAACAGCATTTCCCAGCTTTTTGAAACTGTATTCATTTCAGTACCATGTCAATACCTAAGACTTTGTGAGGACCTAGAGTATTACATGGAAAAAGAATGTATATTCATACACACACACAGATATGCATGCATGCCTGTACGCATGCACACATGCACACACACACACACACACACACACACACACACACACATGGCAACCCTTGAGCAGTTTATAGTACCGGGCTGACATGGATGTGTGAGAGTCTTTCATTTAAACACTTGGCTCTGAATTAAGTTTAGCTAAAAAAAAAAAACAACAGCAAAGAACACCAGGAAGCCCATTGAAATCTTTGGAAGCTAATTCATATGACTTATGGAGGCTGGAATAACTCAGTTGGTTGAGCGCCGGACTCGTGATCCTGGGGTTGCGGGTTCAAATTTCGGTACAGAGGGATTTTTTTCCCTCGGAGTTAACATTGGTTCTGACTCCATTCCCCATACAGTCTTTCGAATGAGACTATAAACCGAGGTTCCATGTGTGAATACATGCACAGCATCTTGCACACACATAAAATCCCATCACCAACTTTCGGAAGAGAAGGCCAGTTTGGCCGTTGGTATGGATGACACATTACACATAGCATGCACCTTCCCCTAAGATGGAGTATGGCTGCCTTAATGGCGGATAAAAAACAGTGATACGCACAAAACTCCACTGCCTGCCTATACAGGCAGTGTCCACAGGAGTATCAGCCTGCGTACACAGAAAGAAAGAAAGAAAGAAAATATGACTTATTTTTGCCAAGAAGAGCATCTTGAAATTTCAACAAACATGACATTTAGGATCTCCCTACATTTGACACTCACTGCTCTTCATGTTGTATTTCTGTCATGTCTTTTTTGCATAGGAAAATACATTGGGTTTGTTTTGGAAAGCGTCCTAAATGTTCTGGAAATGCTGAACAAACAGACAAGCATATACTTTGACTTAATGAGTTTATTGTATCAAAAGAGCCTACTTTTCAAAAGGAAATTATCTATTTATCTATCTGTTGCCCATCTCCACCCTCAGCCAACCCTACCCTACTCCTAAGCCCCACAAAGTCTGCTCCACCACCCCCCCTCCACCCCTTCTCTCACTCTCTCTCTCTCTCTCTCAAGAATAAATCAACACTCTGATGCAATGGATTTGTAAAGCCCATGGAACAAAGCTAGTTCTGCATGGGTGTAGCATAATATAAAAATGACTTTTTATTGTTATCATCATCATCATTTCATTATCGTTGTTGTTGTTATTATTATTATTATTATCATTGTTATCATCATTATTATTATGAAGTGTACACCAGTTTTGCCATTTTTTTGTACAATTCATTTTGCCTTCATCATTTAATTTTGTATTAAAGTGAAGAAATGTTTGATATCTGGAAGCAGAGCTGGATCCAAAGTGTAGATAATGAAATAATTGCATATTGTCATCTGTAAAAATATCATTCATGTTTGCCATATTTTTGGTATGATCTACAGAGAGCCAAAGTCTTTCTTAATTTTTCACTTGTGTGCTTGGTGGACAACTGTGTGTGTGGGCATGTGTGTTTGTGTGTGCTTGTGTGTGTGTGTGTGTGTGTGTGTGTGTGTGTGTTTAGCTCAATTTCATACATGAAAATATTTTTTTGTATTCTCGTATCCTCTCTCTCTCTCTCTCTCTCTCTCTCTCTCTCTCTCTCTCTCTCTCTCTCTCTTTCATTAACAATCATAGTGATGGCATCTTTTGATATTTTTTTATGTGGGTACATGAGTACCCACATTAATTTGCATAGTGTTTTAGTCTTCAGTGTGTTATGGAACTATGATCTGTCAAGACAATCTGAATAATTATGTGTCAATAAAAGTCTTTTATCTCTTGTCTTAGTGACCCATTCTTTTTTTTCCCCATCCTGTTTGGGGATTTTGTGGCTGCATTGGCTTGTTTGCTGGCAGCTCAGTGTGTGTGCGTGTGTGTGTGTGTGTGTGTGTGCGCGCGCGCACGCGTGCACATATGTTTGAGTGTGTATGCATGTTTGTTTGTGAGCACAAGTGCACATATGTGTCTTCTACAGGAGTTAGTAGGGTGGGGTTTTTTTTTTTTGTTTTTTGTTTGCTTGTTTGTTTGTTTGTTTATTTTTAATGGTTTTACTCTTTTGTGACTTTTTCCTTCTGTGAGCTGGTTAGCTTTATAAAGGCTCTATGGGTTCAGCTAGATCACAATGAGTGAAATTATATATACATATATGTGTGTGTGTGTGTGTGTGGTGTACGCACATGCATGCATTCATAAGTGTGCATGTATTTTGACCAAACATACATTTTTATCTACTACAATTCTAATTCTGTCCATTAATCAAACTACTGAACAGAGTTGATTTTTCTTATTGTTGATGGTGATATTTGTTAAGAATATTGTTGATGGAGCTTTTAAGGTAATTGTGTTACATAGTTTTTCTGTGATGTTAAGAGAGCAATTTCGCTTGAAAGTTATTGAATGGTTACCTTTATGTTTTTTATCTTCTGTTTTTTTTTTTTTAAATTACAGTTTTACTTGTTTTATTTTGTTAATTTCATTACCAGAAAAGTTTTGTTTGGCAATATTTTATCAATCCATTTAAAGAAAATGTGTATACATCTCCTCTAAAATGTGAGTCTCTCTCTCTCTCTCTCTCTCTCTCTCTCTCTCTCTCTCTCTCTCTCATCTCTCATGAATGGCTGTGTAAAGATCTACACCAAAGCATTACTTGATTTCCCTCACCCATGACTGTTTGTTTTTTGTTTCACTGTTTAGCTGCAGTGTTCCCCGTATCTACAAAATGTTGCTGGGTGCTTTAGTTTGTTCATTCAGTTTGTTGTTGCTGTTTTTCCATTTTCTGCATGATTGTTAAAAAAAAAACTTTTTTCCCATATCAAAAACAACAAATTCTGAGTTGCTGTTGTGTTGACTTTGTCATGATAGTTAATCTGTTTTTGTGTTGCAGACTGTTGCCAGTAAGTTATGTTTCCAGAATATAGCTATTGTTGCACATATTTATGTGATGCATGCATGAATTGCCATATTGATGTGTGAATTTTTGTGTTGTATCCATTCAACTCCAGTCTCTGTGTAATTATTCGCCCCTTTTTTTCTGTCTTTCCTCTCCATCTCTGTCTCTCAATCTCTCTCTGTCTCTGCCTCTGTCTGTCTGTCTGTCCATCTCTCTCTCTCTTTCTCTCTCTCTGTCTCTCTCTCTCTCTCTCTCTCTGTCTCTTGTTCTCTGTTTCTCTCTCAAGAGGGATTGATTCATGTACGAATATGTGCAGGTGCATTCTCACTAATGTCTGTGGAAACATAAAGTTGTATGCACAAAAGAGCACATCTTTGTTGATCTGTTAAGACTTTTATTACCAAAAAGGTTTGCCTCTTCTGAATAATTTTTTTTTGTGTGTTATTTGGTTGCTGTGGTTGTTGTTTGTCACTGGTGATGAATATGAGGATTGATGGTGTTCACGGTTGTCTAATTGATTAGTATTTTCATCAGTATTTCACAAAATAAGTGCCTGGATTTGTTCTGCTGCTTCTGTGACCTTCATCATCTTCTTCTTTATCATCTTTATCTTCTTCTTTTGTGCTTGGTTGATTGGTTAGTTGATTGTTGTTTCCAGGGCTTCTGTCATCAATTCTGGAATATTTTGTGTGTGTTTACATGCTTTTGAGCCAAGATTTTTTTTTTTTTTTTTTTTTTTTTTTTTAGTTATTAACAATAAAGTAGTATTGCCTATTGATTTGTGAGAGTGTGTTTTTTTTTTTCTTTCCATTTTTTTAAAAATTTATTTTCCATGCATGTCTGAGTATTTTTCTGTTTGTAAGTCTGTGCGTGAATATTTTCAGAGTCACTGGTTAACTCTCAAAGTTTGAATATTTTTGATGAAAAACATGTAAATGCCAGTTTAGTGTTTGATATATAAAATATAAAGTGTGGTTTTTGTACCATTGTCAAGAGTCTGATGTTCGTTCGTTACACAATAACTATCCATTGAATCAGTTGTCAAGGTCCAAAGATAACATCAGGTAATCAATTGCTGACTTTTTTTTTCTTGTTTGTTTTTATTCAGTATCAATGAAAGCCTTCAACATCCCTTTGCTTGTGAACTCAAGTGTAATGTATGAATGAATGATTCAACAATACTATACTTCTTCTTTTTTTTTTTTTTTTTAATTTGATCTGACATGAAGGTAAATACAAAGATTTTAAAGAAAAAATCATGAAGATGGTTTGTTGACTTTCCAGATCTATGTTCTGATTGTTTTTTCACTTCTTTCATCATGCTGGATTGTTGTTGTTGTTGTAGTTGTTGTTGTTGCTTTTATCTGACATGAAGTTGAACACAAAGATTTAAAGAAACAATAAGGAAGAATTTTTTTTTTTTTAACTTCCAGATCTAACTCTTTTTTTTTTTTTCTTTCATCTGCTTTTTTTTTTCTTTTCTTTTCTTTCTTTGTTCCCTGTATGTATGTATGTCTTGTTATCATCTTTCATCATTATCTGTAATTAACATGGAGTGAGTCTCCATCTATCTATTTATCGATCAATCAATCAATCTATGTATCTGTCTGTGTTTCTGTGTACTATCTATCAATCAGTTTATCGATCTAGCTATCTGTCTGCTAGATATTTATATAGATAGAAAGATAGATAGAAAGATAAATCATACATATCAAAGAGAGAGAGACGTCATCAAGTAAACATGGACTGACTTGGCTCAGTAAGAGATCAGTCACTGAAGAAATACAACTACAGGTAACAAAGTCTTCAGCATTTTAAAAATGACAAGGATTCTAAAGGGTTTATCTTTGTCATTACTCATGCACTTTAGTGTGGATGTAACTTACTCTTATTTTGAGAGCAGTTTCCATAATCACTTCATCATAGTGCAGCCAAAACAAACAACACACTTTCCAAGACATGCAAAGCGATGTTTGTTGTAAATGTTCAAGGGGCATTGTTTGTTGTGATTGTTTAAGGTAAAACAAAAATGAATCTCAGGGAAGTAAAAAAAAAAAAAATTATTCTACATTGTCAAATTCAGAAAGATTAAAACAGATACCAAACAGAAAGATTTTGCTGGTATTGTGATCAAAGGCAATGAAATATGTCAACTGGTTGTGACTTTGGTGAAAATGGGGTATATTCAAGTCTTTTTAGTTGTTGTTGTTATTTTGATTGACAGGCCTGTCACACCATCATGAGTGCCTGGGCTTTTGGATGTAAACTTGGAATAACAAATATTACCCCAAAACACAGTCAGGAGAAATGTTATTGTCTCCAAATGAACTCCAGCATTTCTAAATTCTGAGACATTGATACAAATCTGAAACTGAAAATAATCTTTTGTTGATGTTGTTTGTTTGTTTCTGTGTGTCATTTTTAAACATCATAGCAGCAATACTGTTTATATGACTGTAAGTAAAAAAAATATATATTTATGTTTTGTTAATGCAAGTGTTGAACCATTAAAACGAATGTATTTATCAAAATCAGAATTGAAGCAAAACATCCTTTTATGTTCTTCATACTAAGCTTCTTCCTCTGAAAAGAGATCATGTAGAATTGCCTGATGTTTATATATACATCAGACCTCCATATGTACTGTCAATCAGCGATGCTGTCCGTTTCCTGCATTTCCTCCAAGAGGCACATCGCTGATATGAATGTATTGCCAATCAGTAACACGTTTTTTGACACAATAACACACAGGCACTCAATAATACATTGCCAGTCAGTGATTTCAGTGACACATTTCCACTTGTTGACATATATCTTGACATGATAATTCATTGCTAGTCAATAACACTTTGCCAATCAGTAGCACATACACAATGAAAACACACTGTCATTTGGTAACACATCAACATCTTGCCTGCCAGTTACACAAGCCAGTCAGTAACGCATTGCCAGCAAATGATATATTGACACAATACAGTAACATCTTACAGTCAATAATATGTGGTCAGTCGGTGACATCATTAATGACACTTTGCCAGTCAGTGACATATTTGTTACCGGTAATACATTGTCTATTAATGATATATTGCCAGTCCGTGACATATTGTATGTCAGTGACATTGCCAGTCAGTAATACACTGCTGACCAGTGACAATTACTAATTGTTAACATATCATCAGTTGATAACGGATTGCCAGTTAATGGTACATTGCTAATCAGAGGCAAGTTGCTGATCAGTAACACACTGCCAGTCTGTAACATATTGCCAGTCAGTGACACATGGCCAGTCTGTATGATATTGCCGTTCAGTAACTTTACCTTTCTGGGACATATTGCCAGTCTGTAACACATTGCCAGTCTGTAACATATTGCCAGTCAGTGACACATGGCCAGTCTGTATGATATTGCCGTTCAGTAACTTTACCTTTCTGGGGGACATATTGCCAGTCTGTAACACATTGCCAGTCTGTAACATATTGCCAGTCAGTGACACATGGCCAGTCTGTATGATATTGCCGTTCAGTAACTTTACCTTTCTGGGACATATTTCCAGTCTGCGACACATTGCCAGTCTGTAAGATATTGCCGTTTAGTAACATTACCTGTCTGGGACATATTGCCAGTCAATAATTTATCAATAAATCAGAGAGATATTATCAATCTGTGAAAGTATTGCTAATCAGGGATATACTGACAGTTCCGTTGTCACACTGTAAGTCAGTGGATAACTGACAGTGACAACTTTTACCATTGATTAGTCATCTATTTAGTGCTGAAGGAGACTTGAAGATTCAGAATCAGTGCAGCAATTGTTTGGCGGTAGATGTTGTTACATTAACCAGACAAATTGCATGTAAGTCCTTATACTTGAACCTGGTTATATAAGTCTTTTTATCTGAGAAACTAAGTAACAATACATGGCATTCTATCCTGATATTGTTTGACAGTCTCTGTTTTGTTTGTTTTGGGGGGTTTTTTTTTTGTGTTTTTTTTTTTTTTTTTTTTTTTTAAATCTCATAAAACATGAAAAAGAAAGCATAAGATAAAGAAATCACACATAACTAGAGCATGAACATTGGACATGGACACATATGTAGAAAAAATATATTCCATAGCACATTGATAAGGTGAAAAACATAGTAACTATCATTCTATCATATCACATAGCAATGTACACTGTATCACCACATGGCATTCACTTAATTGTTACATTGCAATGCAAGTGAATTATTGGTCCAAATATATCACATGACATACATATGTGAGTCATTAAAAGTATTTAGTAGTATTATCCATAGGGAGAGACAGAGAAAGGGAGTGGGGACTAACACACACAAGAAAAGGTTGGATATCAAAAGGCTTCAATTACAATGCATATTTAACTTCCTCTTAAAGAATGATTTTCTGAAAGAAACAAGGTTTCAATATTAATACAAGAATTATAGAGTGTGTAGAATTAATAAATAATGATAAATAATGCATGTTCTCCTGAAACAACACATTTCACTGCTTCAACAGTCTGTGCAAGCGTTTGTTAGACCTGAATATGAAAGGAAGCGCGCAAAGTGTACAACCCTGTCAGGTACTTTCATACTAGAGTGAATCTTCAGTGTCATTGCCTTGATTCCCATCGTGATTTACCATCATGAAATGATGAAAAGAAATATCAACATCTAAGGCCTTTAATTGAGAAATACACATTCATTTTGATTTGCAACACCTGTAAAAGGTGTGACTGGACTGAAGGCACACCTGAATGCAGTTTCTGTTATGAAGTCTTCTATTCTTGGTTAAATCTTTTGACAAAATTGAACAAAACTCATGCAGACCATATCCACTTGAATTAAGCAATCTTGAGCAATACAAGCTATCAATACATAGTTTTTGAGAGGTTGGATAGCAAAAGGAGTCTGTAAGCTGTGCAACATCAGCAATGACAGATATGAACTGATCTTAATTACTGAACCACAACAAAAAGTAACTGATCTTCATTACTGAACCACAAAAAGTATGGTATGCCCTCACGGACTGTTTGCATGTAATTCCATCCATTCTGTCTTAAGCCAAGCACAGGAACAAACCCAAGTCTTCCTCAGTGCAGAGAAACAATTACACTAGCCACCATGACACTAAAAGGACATGTTCTAAAAAAAAAAACAAACAAACAACAAAAACTTTAACAAATTTCTGACATGCTAACAAAGAAGCACAACTGTATGTCATAAAGTTTTGGAACTGAAAGATGGACATAAAAACAGACCTGGTCGCAAAGTGAGTCGACTGCAGGTGGAAATCTAAACAAATTTTAAAAGGTGTTTAACAGGCTTCACTGAAAAAGGTAGACAAGGGAATCAATGTTTTGTCTTGTGATTCCCTTGTCTACCTTTTTCAGTGAAGCCTGTTAAACACCTTTTAAAATTTGTTTAGATTTCCACCTGCAGTCGACTCACTTTGCGACCAGGTCTGTTTTTATGTCCATCTTTCAGTTCCAAAACTTTATGACATACAGTTGTGCTTCTTTGTTAGCATGTCAGAAATTTGTTAAAGTTTTTTTTTTTGTTTTTTTGTTTGTTTTTAGAACATGTCCTTTTAGTGTCATGGTGGCTAGTGTAATTGTTTCTCTGCACTGAGGAAGACTTGGGTTTGTTCCTGTGCTTGGCTTAAGACAGAATGGATGGAATTACATGCAAACAGTCCGTGAGGGCATACCATACTTTTTGTGGTTCAGTAATGAAGATCAGTTACTTTTTGTTGTGGTTCAGTAATTAAGATCAGTTCATATCTGTCATTGCTGATGTTGCACAGCTTACAGACTCCTTTTGCTATCCAACCTCTCAAAAACTATGTATTGATAGCTTGTATTGCTCAAGATTGCTTAATTCAAGTGGATATGGTCTGCATGAGTTTTTGTTCAATTTTGTCAAAAGATTTAACCAAGAATAGAAGACTTCATAACAGAAACTGCATTCAGGTGTGCCTTCAGTCCAGTCACACCTTTTACAGGTGTTGCAAATCAAAATGAATGTATATTCTCAATTAAAGGCCTTAGATGTTGATATTTCTTTTCATCATTTCATGATGGTAAATCACGATGGGAATCAAGGGCAATGACACTGAAGATTCACTCTAGTATGAAAGTACCTGACAGGGTTGTACACTTTGCGCTTCCTTTCATATTCAGGTCTAACAAACGCTTGCACAGACTGTTGAAGCAGTGAAATGTGTTGTTTCAGGAGAACATGCATTATTTATCATTATTTATTAATTCTACACACTCATAATTCTTGTATTAATATTGAAACCTTGTTTCTTTCAGAAAATCATTCTTTAAGAGGAAGTTAAATATGCATTGTAATTGAAGCCTTTTGATATCCAACCTTTTCTTGTGTGTGTTAGTCCCCACTCCCTTTCTCTGTCTCTCCCTATGGATAATACTACTAAATACTTTTAATGACTCACATATGTATGTCATGTGATATATTTGGACCAATAATTCACTTGCATTGCAATGTAACAATTAAGTGAATGCCTTGTGGTGATACAGTGTACATTGCTATGTGATATGATAGAATGATAGTTACTATGTTTTCACCTTATCAATGTGCTATGGAATATATTTTTTTCTACATATGTGTCCATGTCCAATGTTCATGCTCTAGTTATGTGTGATTTCTTTTATCTTATGCTTTCTTTTTCATGTTTTATGAGATTAAAAAAAAAAGTAAAAAAAACACAAAAAACCCCCCCCAAAACAAACAAAACAGAGACTGTCAAACAATATCAGGATAGAATGCCATGTATTGTTACTTAGTTTCTCAGATAAAAAGACTTATATAACCAGGTTCAAGTATAAGGACTTACATGCAATTTGTCTGTTAATGTAACAACATCTACCGCCAAACAATTGCTGCACTGATTCTGAATCTTCAAGTCTCCTTCAGCACTAAATAGATGACTAATCAATGGTAAAAGTTGTGTCACTGTCAGTTATCCACTGACTTACAGTGTGACAACGGAACTGTCAGTATATCCCTGATTAGCAATACTTTCACAGATTGATAATATCTCTCTGATTTATTGATAAATTATTGACTGGCAATATGTCCCAGACAGGTAATGTTACTAAACGGCAATATCTTACAGACTGGCAATGTGTCGCAGACTGGAAATATGTCCCAGAAAGGTAAAGTTACTGAACGGCAATATCATACAGACTGGCCATGTGTCACTGACTGGCAATATGTTACAGACTGGCAATGTGTTACAGACTGGCAATATGTCCCAGAAAGGTAAAGTTACTGAACGGCAATATCATACAGACTGGCCATGTGTCACTGACTGGCAATATGTTACAGACTGGCAATGTGTTACAGACTGGCAATATGTCCCAGAAAGGTAAAGTTACTGAACGGCAATATCATACAGACTGGCCATGTGTCACTGACTGGCAATATGTTACAGACTGGCAGTGTGTTACTGATCAGCAACTTGCCTCTGATTAGCAATGTACCATTAACTGGCAATCCGTTATCAACTGATGATATGTTAACAATTAGTAATTTGTCACTGGTCAGCAGTGTATTACTGACTGGCAATGTCACTGACATACAATATGTCACGGACTGGGCAATATATCATTAATAGACAATGTATTACCGGTAACAAATATGTCACTGACTGGCAAAGTGTCATTAATGATGTCACCGACTGACCACATATTATTGACTGTAAGATGTTACTGGTATTGTGTCAATATATCATTTGCTGGCAATGCGTTACTGACTGGCTTGTGTAACTGGCAGGCAAGATGTTGATGTGTTACCAAATGACAGTGTTGTTTTCATTGTGTATGTGGCAAACTGATTGGCAAAGTGTTATTGACTAGCAATGAATTATCATGTCAAGATATGTCAACAAGTGGAAATGTGTCACTGAAATCACTGACTGGCAATGTATTATTGAGTGCCTGTGTGTTATTGTGTCAAAAAACGTGTTACTGATTGGCAATACATTCATATCTAGTGCCTCGGAGGAAATGCATCGCTGAGGACAAATGCATCGCTGATTGACAGTACATATGGAGGTCTGATGTATATATAAACATCAGGCAATTCTACATGATCTCTTTCAGAGGAAGAAGCTTAGTATGAAAGAACATAAAAGATGTTTTGCTTCAATTCTGATTTTGATAAATACATTCGTTTTAATGGTTCAACACTTGCATTAACAAAACATAAATATATATTTTTTTCACTTACAGTCATATAAACAGTATTGCTGCTATGATGTTTAAAAATGACACACAGAAACAAACAAACAACATCAACAAAAGATTATTTTCAGTTTCAGATTTGTATCAATGTCTCAGAATTTAGAAATGCTGGAGTTCATTTGGAGACAATGACATTTCTCCTGACTGTGTTTGGGGTAATATTTGTTATTCCAAGTTTACATCCAAAAGCCCAGGCACTCATGATGGTGTGACAGGCCTGTCAATCAAAATAACAACAACAACTAAAAAGACTTGAATATACCCCATTTTCACCAAAGTCACAACCAGTTGACATATTTCATTGCCTTTGATCACAATACCAGCAAAATCTTTCTGTTTGGTATCTGTTTTAATCTTTCTGAATTTGACAATGTAGAATAATTTTTTTTTTTTTTTACTTCCCTGAGATTCATTTTTGTTTTACCTAAACAATCACAACAAACAATGCCCTTGAACATTTACAACAAACATCGCTTTGCATGTCTTGGAAAGTGTGTTGTTTGTTTTGGCTGCACTATGATGAAGTGATTATGGAAACTGCTCTCAAAATAAGAGTAAGTTACATCCACACTAAAGTGCATGAGTAATGACAAAGATAAAACCCTTTAGAATCCTTGTCATTTTTAAAATGCTGAAGACTTTGTTACCTGTAGTTGTATTTCTTCAGTGACTGATCTCTTACTGAGCCAAGTCAGTCCATGTTTACTTGATGACGTCTCTCTCTCTTTGATATGTATGATTTATCTTTCTATCTATATCTTCTATCTATATAGCTAATATTTAGCAGACAGATAGCTAGATCGATAAATAATTGATTGATTAGATAGATACACAGAAACACAGACAGATACATAGATTGATTGATTGATCGATAAATAGATAGATGGAGACTCACTCCATGTTAATTACAGATAATGATGAAAGATGATAACAAGACATACATACATACAGGGACAAAAGAAAGAAAAGAAAAAAAAAAAAGCAAGATGAAAGAGAAAAAAAAAAAAGAGTTAGATCTGGAAGTTTAAAAAAAAAAATTCTTCCTTATTTTTTCTTTAAATCTTTGTGTTCAACTTCATGTCAGATAAAAGCAACAACAACAACTACAACAACAACAACAATCCAGCATGATGAAAGAAGTGAAAAAACAATCAGAACATAGATCTGGAAGTCAACAAACCATCTTCATGATTTTTTCTTTAAAATCTTTGTATTTACCTTCATGTCAGATCAAATTAAAAAAAAAAAAAAGAAGAAGTATAGTATTGTTGAATCATTCATTCATACATTACACTTGAGTTCACAAGCAAAGGGATGTTGAAGGCTTTCATTGATACTGAATAAAACAAACAAGGAAAAAAAAAGTCAGCAATTGATTACCTGATGTTATCTTTGGACCTTGACAACTGATTCAATGGATAGTTATTGTGTAACGAACATCAGACTCTTGACAATGGTACAAAAACCACACTTTATATTTTCTATATCAAACACTAAACTGGCATTTACATGTTTTTCATCAAAAATATTCAAACTTTGAGAGTTAACCAGTGACTCTGAAAATATTCACGCACAGACTTACAAACAGAAAAATACTCAGACATGCATGGAAAATAAATTTTTAAAAAATGGAAAGAAAAATAAAACACACTCTCACAAATCAATAGGCAATACTACTTTATTGTTAATAACTAAAAAAAAAAAAAAAAAAAATCTTGGCTCAAAAGCATGTAACACACACCAAATATTCCAGAATTGATGACAGAAGCCCTGGAAACAACAATCAACTAACCAATCAACCAAGCACAAAAGAAGAAGATAAAGATGATAAAGAAGAAGATGATGAAGGTCACAGAAGCAGCAGAACAAATCCAGGCACTTATTTTGTGAAATACTGATGAAAATACTAATCAATTAGACAACCGTGAACACCATCAATCCTCATATTCATCACCAGTGACAAACAACAACACACAGCAACCAAATACACACACAAAAAATTATTCAGAAGAGGCAAACCTTTTTGGTAATAAAAGTCTTACAGATCAACAAAGATGTGCTCTTTTGTGCATACAACTTTATGTTTCCACAGACATTAGTGAGAATGCACCTGCACATATTCGTACATGAATCAATCCCTCTTGAGAGAGAAACAGAGAACAAGAGACAGAGAGAGAGAGAGAGAGAGAGACAGAGAGAGAGAGAGAAAGAGAGAGAGAGATGGACAGACAGACAGACAGAGGCAGAGACAGAGAGAGATTGAGAGACAGAGATGGAGAGGAAAGACAGAAAAAAAGGGGCGAATAATTACACAGAGACTGGAGTTGAATGGATACAACACAAAAATTCACACATCAATATGGCAATTCATGCATGCATCACATAAATATGTGCAACAATAGCTATATTCTGGAAACATAACTTGGGCAACAGTCTGCAACACAAACAGATTAACTATCATGACAAAGTCAACACAACAGCAACTCAGAATTTGTTGTTTGATATGGGAAAGTTTTTTTTTTTTAACAAATCATGCAGAAAATGGAAAAACAGCAACAACAAACTGAATGAACAAACTAAAGCACCCAGCAACATTTTGTAGATACGGGGAACACTGCAGCTAAACAGTGAAACAAAAAACAAACAGTCATGGGTGAGGGAAATCAAGTAATGCTTTGGTGTAGATCTTTACACAGCCATTCATGAGAGAGAGAGAGAGAGAGAGAGAGAGAGAAGAGAGAGACGAGAGAGAGACTCACATTTTAGAGGAGATGTATACACATTTTCTTTAAATGGGATTGATAAAATATTGCCCAAACAAAAACTTTCTGGTAATGAAATTAACAAAATAAAACAAGTAAAACTGTAATAAAAAAAAAACAACAGAAGATAAAAAACATAAAGGTAACCATTCAATAAACTTTCAAGCGAAATTGCTCTCTTAACATCACAGAAAAACTATGTAACACAATTACCTTAAAAGCTCCATCAACAATATTCTTAACAAATATCACCATCAACAATAAGAAAAATCAACTCTGTTCAGTAGTTTGATTAATGGACAGAATTAGAATTGTAATAGATAAAAAATGTATGTTTGGTCAAAATACATGCACACTTATGAATGCATGCATGTGCGTACACCACACACACACACACACATATATATGTATATAAAATTTCACTCATTGTGATCTAGCTGAACCCATAGAGCCTTCATAAAGCTAACCAGCTCACAGAAGGAAAAAGTCACAAAGAGTAAAACCATTAAAAATAAACAAACAAACAAACAAGCAAACAAAAAAAAACAAAAAAAAAACCCCACCCTACTAACTCCTGTAGAAGAACACATATGTGCACTTGTGCTCACAAACAAACATGCATACACACACTCAAACATATGTGCACGCGTGCGCGCCGCGCACACACCACACACACACACACACGCACACACACTGAGCTGCCAGCAAACAAGCCAATGCAGCCACAAAATCCCCAAACAGGATGGGGAAAAAAAAGAATGGGTCACTAAGACAGAGATAAAAAGACTTTATTGACACATAATTATTCAGATTGTCTTGACAGATCATAGTTCCATAAACACTGAAGACTAAAACCACTAGGCAAATTAATGTGGGTACTCATGTACCCACATAAAAAATATCAAAA
>JADBJO010028285.1:5000-7500 GCA_016801955.1 Conus betulinus
TCTCTCTCTCTCTCTCTCTCTCTCTCTCTCTCCTCTCTCTCTCTCTCTCATCAGTTGTAAACTGTTTGATTGCAACAGTTATGTAAACTTTTCTGAGTACTGCGATATCTTGTCAATTTGTTCTCTCGGTGTGGGGGACCTTTATGTAACGTTTTTCCTATCCTCGATCCCCTCTTCTGACATAAAGCGCCTTACTGTACAAAAGCCAATATATTCTACCCACGATTTTTCTCTGTCTCTGTGTACCATCTGAGAGAGAGAGAGAGAGAGAGGAGAAGGAGAGAGAGAGAGAGAGAGAGAGAGAGAGAGAGAGAGAGAGAGAGAGAGGAGAGAGAGAGAGAAGAGGGGGGGGGGGGGGGGGGGGTCGCGCTGCACATCTCATTAATCAACTCAGAAGGGGGTGGATTAACAGTAGTGCCAGACTCAGGACAAGGGCATTCGCAGATCGATGACATCGATCACCGTGTTGTCCAGATGGTACCAAGGGTGATGAGCCGTGACTGATTCTGTTATTGTCTTGTGTTTTGACAGCAGCTAAGGGACGCCGTTTGAAGGAATCTCTCGTTGGCTATATGGTTATGACAGCCTTTTAAACACATACCGAATGATCATGTTGGTGCTTGTATGTTGCTGCATTAGTTAAACTGTTATATGATGGATAATTGTTTTGAAGGTATTGGGATACATCGTTCAAATTGATTTCTTGTTGGTCTCTTGTCCTTATTGTTCTTCAATATTCTTGTAATGAATGAAGAAGGACATTTTTTTGGTATTTGTAGTTGTCATAGTTTAAACTGTCATGTCAAGAATATACATGTTGTAGGGATATATTACATCGTTCAAAAACTGTATCATGAATACCGAAGAAATATCTTGATGATCCTAGACCACCTTATTTAGATAGCAAGGTGATGCATAAGGAAAGGGTCTGTTGTTGTCTTGCTGGCAATGAGCTTTTAGATAGCTGTATAAAGCTGTTATAGCTGTCTAAGTTATATGGTTTGGATGATTATGGAGACATAGATCTACAGAAGAGATGCAATGGTCAACTTACTGGACCTGGCAGGAAAAGAACGAAGGCAGTTTGAATGTCTCCTGAAGAATCTTGAACGATTCGATTTTTTTTTAGCGATTTTGTGTGTGTGATTTTTTAGTAAACCACTTCGTTCAATCAGCCATATTTTTTAGGGGAGGGGGGGGGGGGGGGGGGGGGGGGGGGGGGGGGGGGGGGGGGGGGGGGGGATGCTGATTGGTTTTACAGTTCAACGTTTGCAGCCAAATATTGCTAGTTCAACTGACTCTTTCACAGGCTCTGCCCGTTTTGATGTGTAATGGTTCCGGTGGGCTATGTGGAAGGTAAGACATATCCCATTCCACCATTCTGCAAAGTGTGTTCGTGTGGAATTAAACCTGAAGACAATAGTTCTGTGGGGTTATGCTGACTAGTCTCACGTAACTTGTGTGTGTGTGTGTGTGTGTGTGTGTGTGTGTGTGTGTGTGTGTGTGTGTGTGTGTGTGTGTGTGGGTGTGTGTGTGTGTGTGTGTGAGCGCGCGCGCGCGCGTGTGTGTGTGTAAGTGTGTGTGTGTGTGTGTGTGTGTGTGTGTGGCGCGAGAGCGAGAGAAAGAGAGAGATGAGAGAGAGGAGAGTGAGAGAGAGAGAGTGTGTGTGTGTGGTGTGTGTGTGAGAGTGAGAGAGAGAGAGAGAGAGGAGAGAGAGGAGAGAGGGATTTGAGAGAGAGAGAGAGAGTGAGAGAGAGAGAGAGAGAGAGAGAGAGTGTGAGAGAGACGGAGCAGAGTGTGTGGTGTGTGGTGTGAGAGAGAGCGAGAGAGAGGAGAGAGGAGAAAGAGAGAGAGAGAGACAGGGAGAGTGCTAACAGAGAGACGGTGAGTTGTGTGATGCTGAGAGACAGACAGACAGACATGCTAACAAGAGAGACAATTAGAGAGAGAGAGAGAGAGAGAGAGAGAGAGAGGAGAGAGAGGGAGGGAGGGTCGCCGCTCAACACTCAGTAATCAGATAACTGGGAGGAAGCAGATCAATAATGATGCCAAGCACAGGATGAGAACGTTGACAATTCCATGACATTGATCATCGTGTTGTCCAGGTAGAACACAGGGTAATAATATACCAAGACTGATTGTGGTGCCGTGACTATAACATCTACATGAAGTATGAAGGATTCTTTTGCTGCCCTACAATTATATCGTTTAGACAGGTATATGATGAATAACTAATGTTTTTTTGTATTGTTTTCGCAGGCTGTATTGTGAAGGTCGATTTGTGTAATGAATGCTGGATGATTATGTTGTAACTTGAGGTCCAATTGTTTATTCATTAGGGGACAAATGGTGAATGGCATTTTGGTGCTTTGGGGCTTCATCGATTCAGTGTTGTATACACCCTCATTTAGACAATCACATTTCTTTCGTGTGATTTGTCTTGCTTGCCGTGTTATGAACGTGGTGTGTGTGTGTGTGTGTGTGTGTGTGTGTGTGTGTG
>JADBJO010028285.1:15000-20312 GCA_016801955.1 Conus betulinus
GTGTGTGTGTGTGTGTGTGTGTGTGTGTGGTGTGTGTGTGTGTGTGTGTGTGTTGTGGGCGGGCGTGTGTGTGTGTGTGTTGTGTGTGTGTGTGTGTGTGTGTGTGCGTGTGTGTGTGTGTGTGTGTGTGTGTGTGTGTGTGTGTGTGTGTGTGTGTGGTGTGTGTGTGTGTGTGCGTGTGTGGTGTGTGTGTGTGTGTGTGTGTGGTGTGTGTGTGTGTGTGTGTGTGTGTGTGTGTGTGTGTGTGCCTGCGTGTGTGCGCACGTGCGTGTGTGTGTGTGTGTGTGGTGTGTGTGTGTGTGTGTGTGTGTGTGTGTGTGTGTGTGTGTGTGTATGTGTGTGTGTGTGTGTGTGTGTGTGTGTGGTGTGTGTGTGTGTGTGTGTGTGTGTGTGCATGAGTGCGCGTGCGCGCCCACAAGTGTGTGTGTGTGTGTGTGTGTGTGTGTGTTGGTGTGTTGTGTGTGTGTGAGTGTGTGCGTGTGCGTGTGCGCATTCGTGTCCTCTCTCCCTCTCGCTCTCTGTCTGTCTGTCCTGTCTGTCTGTCTCTCTCTCTCTCCTCCCGCCTCTCTCCCTCCCTCATCTCTCTCTCTCCTCTCTCTCCTCTCTTGTCTCTGGGTGTTGTTGTGTGTGTGTTGTGTGCGTGCGTGTGTGCGTGCGTGCGTGCGTGCGTGCGTGCGTGCGTGCGTGCGTGCGTGCGTGCGTGCGTATGTGTGTGTGTTGTTCGTGCGTTGTCGTGCGTGCGTGTCGTGTGTGTGTGTGTGTGTAGTGTGTGTGTGGTGTGTGTGTGTGTTGTGTGTGTGTGTGTGTGTGTGTGTGTGTGTACGCGTGTGGCCTATGGTATCGATAAACCCTGAGCAGAACCGCTGTAGATATCATCTCTCATCTCTCCCAGGCCACCACCCCCCACACAGTCAACTCCATTTCCCTTGTTGTGCAGTCTACTGATCTCCAGATGTTTTTAGAAAGGAGTGTATGTGTTGGAGTGGGGGGAACGGGGGGAGGGGGGGGGGGGGGCGGGGCGCAGCAATGGGGATGGGGGTGGGGGTCGTTTGTGTGGTGTTGTGATTTGGGAAAGTTTGAACACACATTGCTTTTCATAAAGATCCTGACGTTTGGCACCATGCCCACGGCTCTAGTTAAGTCGTTTTCACGTGATGCAGCACTTTTCCCTTGAAATGTTTTTACTATAGGAATGATGAATGCATGCTGCGCGCGCTTGTGCGCATGCATGCGCTTGTGCGTGTCTGCGTGCGTGCGTGCGTGCCTGCGTTTGTCTGTGTGTGTGTGTGTGTGTGTGTGGTGTGTGTGTGTGTGTGTGTGTGTGTGTGTGTGTGTGTGTGTGTTAGTGTTAGTGTGTGTGTGGTGTGTGTGTGTGTGTGTGTGTGTGTGTGTGTGTGTGTGTGTGTGTGCTTATGTGCATGTAGTGTGTGTTGGTGTGTGTGTGTGTGTCGCAGTCTCAATATATAGAATAGAATAGAAATCTCCTGTCACTCAAATGCAGTAATGGGGCTTGTATTATGTGAAAAAGTGTGACAGATATTACAGAAATCTCTCTCTCTGTTCTCTCTCTGTCTCTCTCATGTCTCTCTGTCTCTCTCTGTCTCTCTCTGTCTGTCTGTCTCTCTGTCTGTCTGTCTGTCTCTCTGTCTGTCTATCTGTCTCTCTCTGTCTGTCTGTCTCTCTGTCTGTCTGTCTGTCTCTCTGTCTGTCTCTCTCTCTGTCTGTCTGCTCTCTGTCTGTCTCTGTCTCTGTCTGTCTTCTGTCTCTCTCTCCTCTCTCTCTCTCCTCTCTCTCCTCTCTCTCTCTCTCTCTCTCTCAACTCCGTCGGTGCCATAAGTCCTTTCGTCAACATCATTCACACGTCGCTAAGCCTGTCAATCATACCTGTCGCTTCGCATTAACGCCTGCGTGTTTGACAGGATCACAACCGGAACAGTTACCTGTATTGAATCTTTTTCACCACACGCCAGTTCGGCACAGACTCTCGCTCTCTCTGTGCCTGATTCATACTAGCACACCACGCCTCACAGACTTTTGCTCTTTCAGCTGCCAGAGGTGGCATGGTCTTTCCATGGTCTGTTTTCTTTCTTTTTTCTTTCTTTTTCTTAGAGGTGCATGACCACAACCCCCCCCCCCCCTGCCTTCTTCCCCAGATCATCCCCAAGAATGGGAGGGGGGGTGGGGGATGGAAGAGGGGGCAGTTTTTTACTTTACGGTCAAACGGACCGCCCACGGTTGACGTAGGATATGGTGGCTGTGTTTTTTCGCTATTAACCTCGTGCCTGGGGCCAATATTGTTCCAGCCAAGAACGATCGGACTACAGTCCTGGAAATGCGATCCTTAGCCAGGCACAGCTTGTCTTCAAGACAGTGCTAGGTTAGCTGGAGAGTTTGGGGAGGGGAGGGGGTGGGTGGGTGAGGGGTGGGTGGGGGCCGGGGGGGGGTGGGTGGAAGGAGGGAGGTACAGGGGACTCGAGAAGGAGGTGGAGGTGGGAGGAGAGGAGAGAGGGTCTGAGGGAGTGTGTGTGATTTTGTGACGCTAGGCACATTTTTTTTTTCTCTTTGGCAAACGAAAACGATTCTCATAAACGTACATATAAACTGGCGAAAAATGCACCCACCCCTTCAGGGGTGTGGTGTGGGGCTATTGGTTCCCTCCCTTGTTTGTTTGTTTTTTTCTTTTCATAGCCTCTGTTTATATATTGTAACTGGTATATATACCCTTGCAGCTTTTCAATATTTCATTTAGTAGTAATTGATTATAGAGTAATAAGTTTATATTACGACTACTGGATTTAAACAGGTCACTCAGCTAGGAATAGCACTTACTTGGAGTTTATATTGTAACATACCATTATGACACTTTTGAATGATGACACTTTTGTATGATCTTGACAGCTTAGTTTAAACATTGTATGTAAATGCATTGAATAATGTGTGTATTGTTGATGTAGCATGTATATTGAATGGAAATATAACCTTCATTGCATGGGACAAAAAAAATAATAAACTGGCGAAAAGCAAACACAGTCACTTTACATAAACACGAAATACGTCGAAACCGTTCTCATCTGGCATTATGTTTCTGTTCTGTTACCTTTGAAAGCTTTCTGTGGATGGAATCGAAGGCTGCTTTTTCTCTTCGTCGTCTTTTTTTTTTTTTTGACTCCTTCAATATAACATTAAAAATCATAAATGAACTACATCTACTGTGCACAGAAGCAAGAAAAGTATAGACATGATCGATGAAAGAGTGACTTCGCTTGGAACTAGTTTACTGTGTTGGTAACATCTTTCCTGCTCAAAAATCATCTTGCAACACGCGGCGCGCGCGCGTGCGCGCTCACGCCCACGCACCTTAAAACATACCAGCCTTCTAAACATCAAAGGGTAATGGTATTCTTTAGCTTGGTTATTATGGTACCCGCTCGTGTTACGAACGTGGTTGTTTATAAACAAACACACACAACACACACACACACACACCACACACACGCACACACACACACACACACACACACATATATATATATATATATATATATATATATCTATATATACATACATACATATATATATATATATATATATATATATATATATATATATATATATATATATATATATATCTGTTAAAACTTTGATTAAAATGTAAGTGATAAAACCTACAGCGCTGTTTCTTGCTGGTGCAGTCGTCAGGGTATGGGGGGTCGGTGTTGTCGGTGTTTTTTTTTATACGTGTTCGCTGTCTGCCATCACGTGCGGTCAGTGTTTTTCATGTGTTTTTTTTTTATTTCTGCTCGCTGACAGGAACTTCCATTTGTGTCTGCAATTGTTAACCATTTCTATCCTAGTGTTTAGGGTTGCTAATTTTGGTTTGCATAGGATCATATATTTTTTCTGTTAGGCATAAATTACATCTTTTTTGAAATGTTATTATATGATGCAGCTCTTTTTTAAGATTTTCCAGGATATGTTGTAGTCTATTTTTTTAATCTTTGAGTTTTCCAAATGTATTTACTCAATTCTGTTTGATTTTTGTATCTTTCTTTGTTAAATGACTGTTTATGATTTGCATATCTAGTTTTAAATTGGTTTTCAGTGGTACCTATATATGTTTTCTTCAGCGTTCTCTGATTTTACAGTGGCTTTGGTATACAATATTTGCTGTGGAGGCATTTATTGTTTAGAGGGCACTGTTGTTTTTCTTGGTACAGTTGCAAGATTTCCTTTCTTCACCCTCGTTTGTCTCTTACTGCTTTTCGTTTTGTTGGTTGAATCAATGATGTTTTTGAGATTTGGCATATATATATATATATATGCCGGGCGGCTATATATATATATTAATATATATATAATATATATATATATATATATAATATATATATATATATGTTGTGTGTGTGTGTGTGTGTGTGTGTGTGTGTGTGTGTGTGTGTGGGGTGTGTGTGTGTGTGTATCTTTTTTTGCCTATTGTCTGCAAGAAAATCACAGATTGTGAGTGAACTCTAGCACAGCAGAAAGGCAGTTTAAAATCTCAGTTAAAATGCGTTAAAAACGCTTAAAAGTGACCGTTATGTGACATGTCACGAGTTTAAAACCCATCAGTGAATAACGAAGGTTGGCATCGGTTTCGGGGCACAATAAATACATGCTCCTTGCCAAAGACATTCCATGACTTGTTTTCCAGTGGAGCATATCAAGACCAAGACATACCTCTGTGTCTTCAGCTGCCCAGCTCCATCCAGACTGCCGTTTTCACGATCAACGAGTGGATGGTCAGAGACGATGACAGCTACGTTTTTTTCTTTTTTTTTTTTTTTTTTTAAATCAGGAATGGTCTAAATGTGCCGTGACTTTGACACAGAGAGAGAGAGAGAGGAGAGAGAGAGAGAGAGAGAGAGAGAGAGAGAGAGAGAGAGAGAAGAGAGAGAATATAACAATACGAAGTGTTTCATTTCAGATTTTAGGCCTAGGCCCCGATCTGAAGGGGATGGTCGTTCACCGACTCACATAATCTCACACGCACACACACACACACACACAACGCATATACATATATACCTAGAATTTAGACACTAGTCATAGAGCATTTGTGACGCACTGAACAAAAGTAAGTAAAGCATAACAAAACAAAACAAAGAAAAAAATGTCATTGGTATGTGGTCCATCAACAGTACTTTTTTATGTTGCAGCAGTACACAAAGTTTCAAAGCTTGTAAATGATAGTGCTACATTAGATAATACACTCTCATTCTACATGCCATAAGCAGCTTAAGCCTGAATGACATGGATCTTACAATACTTGTGCG